>JASDQU010372106.1:0-10610 GCA_032191745.1 Picea mariana | reverse complement strand
CCCCCCCCCCTCCATTAAAGGCAGAATGCCAAGGGGGGTCCAGAATTGAATCTCAACCACAGATCTAGATGCGTAAATCCTGGCCGCCCGAATCAGCCTGCTTCTTAGCGGAATGCCTCATCACAGAATTCCCGAAATCACGATTCACAAAAGCGCTTTATGGATAATTTCTTGGTTACAGTCGGTGGTCATGAGAAGGGAAGAAGCCAGTCTAGCTAAGCTCCTTTTCGGGGTTTCGGAGATCGTGACTTGGAGAGACAATATGCCTCGCAACAGGGATTCATGATACGTGAAATCACAAAATATCTTTTGAGGAAGCCCTTGGTCATGGCCGACGGTCACGTGAAAGGAAGTGGGTTAGCTAGAAGAGCTAGCATGCACTATGAAGCTTTTCTTAGAAAGGGAAAAGGTGCGAAAGGATGAGCTCATGCAAGTTCTTTCTCCGATGTAACTGCTAGATACCACAGATGGTTTCAGCTTATCGACTAGAGAAACTGTAGAGTGATCACCAGAGGAGCTGAAGAGTCCTAAGGTAACTATCATAGGAATGACGACTCATCATAGAGTCGACTGATAGATGGAAGTGGGTCAAAGACTGTTACAGCCAGTAAAGCCAAAGAATCTCAGGAGAAGGGATAGTGATGATGAATGCAGTGAAGAGTATGCAGGGGGATAGTGCATGCGGCATGCACAAGGTGCACAGAGACTATAAAAATGTAGAACATAGAAGATATGTGGTGTCATTTTCAAGAGGGCATTATGCAGGTAGAAGAATGGAGTCGAGAGGATAAACAACGTTGCAGAAGGAAAGAATAGAGATGCATAACTTATACAGTAAAAGAAGCCTGAGGTGGACATGCAGAGACATAGCAGAAGATCAGAAAGCTCAATGAGATGCAAGCAGAGTGACACCGATACAGGAGAGAAGAGCAACATAGAAGAACAATGATATTCTTGGTAAGACAATGACAACTATTGAATCACTGTAATAAATTCACAGAAAGAAAATTTTTATATTCAAGGGTGGTTGGGAGGTGCTAGGGAGGACTGTTGTCCTCTAAGTTTCAAGTGGGTGCTTGAACATAGGGAGCTGTAGCTTCCATCTGGTAGCATCCAGAGAAACCAGGGTGGCAGGGTGGTGCTAGGGAGAGCATTGGTTCTCTGTTATACAGGTTGGTGCCTGCATGACTGGAAGTTGGTGCTTCCATCCAGTTGGTGATGGAGCAATGAGGGAGTTAGTAATTCCTTCTAGTGGGTGCTAGAGAAATCAGAGAGTTGGTGCTCTTAGCAAGTAGCAGCTTGCAAAATAGAGGTGGTGGCCTCATTATGACTTGGTGCTCATAAGAATGATAATGTAAAGAAAATAATTATCATATAAAGAAGAAGAGGTTTTCACCCTTTGTGGGTTTCCTCAGGAATATCTGTCTTTGTACTATATATGTGTGTGATTGATGTTGAATACTCTACTTCTTATTTATTGTGATCATCATTGAGAAGTTCTGTAATAAATTTAAAAATGGATATAATTGTTTAAGAACGGTAACAACTGATTCACCCCCCTCTCAGTTGTCCAACAATTGGTATCAGAGTGGGCCCCTTTTATCTAAGGGTAGATCCTAGAGCTTAAACATGTCAAGCCATGAAGGAACTTCAACCAATAAGTCCGTTGTGTTCAATAGAACAAACTTTTCCTTCTGGAAAGTTAGAATGAGAACCTACATGATGGCTTTAGGTGCAGATGTCTGGGATGTGGTAGAGACTGGTTATGTAAAGCCAATTGTACTAGCTAATAAGGATTACAAGCTAGAATTCATCTTCAACACTAAGGCTATGAATGCTATCTTGAGTGGGCTTGCAGAAGCATAATTTGTAAAAGTTATGCACCTAGAAACTGTCAAAGAAATGTGGAACAACTCATTAGCAATTATGAAGGCAATGAGAAGGTAAAGGATGCCAAGATTCAAACCTACAAAGTATAGTTTGAAAAGTTGAAGGTGAAAGAGGATGAAACTGTTGGAAAGTACTTTCTGAGAGTTGAAGAAATGGTAAATGCAATGAAAGCACTTGGTGAAAAAATTGAGGAACCTTCTTTAGTTCAGAAAATTTTGAGATCTCTACCAGATAGGTTCAACCCGAAGGTCTCTGCTATAGAATAACTTAATGATCTAAAAACCTTGGAGTTTGATCAACTTATAGGAACTTTGACTGCATATGAAATGAGAATAGTTAAAGATAAACCCACCTCCAAAGAAGCATCATTTAAGGCAAACAAGAATGAGGATTCTGAGCCTGATGAAATTGAAACAAAATTTGTGAGAAGACTAAAGAAGGGATCAGGAAAATACAAAGGTAAAATGCCTTTCAAATGTTTCAACTGTGGTAAGATAGGTCATTTTGCAAATAAATTTCCTCACAAAAGAAAGGATTAGACATATGATAATGAGGAGAAGAACAAACACGAAAATTTCTTTAAAGAGAATAATTTTAAGAAGAAAAGTCTTTGTGTAAACAATGATGATGATCCTTCAAATGATGAAGACAATGACTCCTCTATTGAAGATAAACTAAATGATTTCATGCTTATGGCCAAAGAGGATTATGATAATCAAAGAATAGGAAGTGATTCTAATGAAGAAGAAGATGTGGTTGACCTAGAAGGAGAATTGATCAATGCACTAGAAGAGCCTAACAGACTCAAAATTAAGATGAGAAAGCAAAAACAATTGCTGATATAGTTCAAGAAAGGTACTAAAGAACCTAACGAAGACTTTTCCCTGCTAAAAGTGGAATTAGAAGAGGCAAAGAAAATTGAAGACATTTTGAAATAACAGTTATCAGAAAAGAAGGCAAGATGTGAAGCTCTGGAGGAAGAAGTAGAGAAAACTAGGAAAGAGATGGAGAAGTTTCAAGCCTTGTATCATCAGAATTTGTCAAGTATCAAAGCCTCAGAAGAATTGGCCACCATTCTGAATCAACAAAGAAACCCAAAGCTGAAAATAGGTCTGGGTTATGAAGACAGATCAATTACTGATCAACCAAGCAACAAAAATCCCATCAAGTTTGTCAAATCTACCATCTATGACAACAAAAAACCTGCAGAAACAAAAGAAGATAATCAACAACCTTGGAGGAGTAACGAAAGAGGTACCGGAACTAAATCTATAGATCAAAGAAATAATGTACTCTCTATTCAAATAAATCATCAACATAGAATAAATCGACCTTCTCAAAGAAGACAACCATTTTCAAGGTACCAAGGTTTTTTCTATGGATATTGTTTTTTCTGTTCTAACTTTGGTCATAAAGTTGTAAACTGTTCTTTAAAATTAAGATATGAGCAACCAAGACATTCAAGGTATAGATATCTTCCACAACAAAGAATGAGACAGCCAAGTAACAAACCATCACAGACTGCAAATCATTTGATGGATGGGAAAAGGACACAGGTTAAGCATAACAATCGTTATGATTCCTTATTCAACGAACCAGAATGTTACATCTGTCATAATTATGGACATAAAGATGATGACTGTTGCTTAAAGAACTATGAAACAGATTTGAATCCCTCTGCTAAAAATGTCAAGGGTTGGAAGAAGAAAGAAAGTGACAAGTGTGGATTAGTGTTGTCAGCTCAAAGGCAAAAGAACCCTTGGTATATAGACAGTGGATGCTCCAAACGCATGATGGGAGACAAAGATAATTTTATCTCTCTAAGTGAAAGTAAATCAAGAAATGTAACCTTTGGAAATGATGCTCCAGGTAAAATCAAGGGTAAAGAGATGGTGAGTTTAAGTAATGGAAAAGGAAAAGCCCAAGATGTTCTGCTTGTAGATGGGCTGAAACATAATCTGGTCAGTGTAAGTCAAATGTGTGACAGAGGATATGAAGTGGTGTTCACTTCCAAGGATTGCAAGATAAAGTCTGTAAACTCAGGACAAGTGGTGGCTAAAGGCATAAGGATAGAAAATAATGTATAAGAGCTCAAAGAAGATAGAGAAGAGTATCATCCAAGGAAACATGATGAGATATGGTTATGGCATAGGAGACTTGGACATATAAACTTTGATCATTTAATCAAGCTCAAAAATCTTGAGGCAGTAAAAGATCTTCCAAGAATATCAAAGCCACAAGATTATGTGTGTAAACCGCCAAGTAGGAAAGCCAACTAGGACATAGTTTAAATACAAGAGCTCTACTTCAACAGAGAAACCACTCCAACTAGTTCATATGGATTTATGTGGACCATCAAGACAGGAAGGCACAGGGAAAGAAAACTACTTCATGATGATCATTGATGATTACTCCAGACTTACTTGGGTTGCTTTTCTCAAGGAAAAAGTTGAAGCATTTGAGAAATTTAAAATATTTAAGGCTTTAACTAAGAATCAAATAGGCAAGAGGTTAAAGGCAGTAAGATCAAATAGAGGAGGTGAATTTATGTCAAGTGAGTTCAAGGAATTCTATGATAAACAAGGGATCAAGAGAGAATACACAATCCCAAGAACTCCACAAAAAACTGGAGTAGTTGAGAGGCAAAACAAAACATTGTAGCAAATGGCCAGGTCAATGATGAATGAGAAGAACATTGGTCAAACCTACTGGGTAGAAGCAATACACACATCAGTCCATGTTCTTAACAAAGCCCACCTCAGACCACACACCGACAAGACACCTTATGAACTGTGGTATGGGAGACCTGCTTCAATCAAACACTTCAAAGTCTTTGGGAGTAAGTGTTACATAAAGAATAATGATGAGAACCTTGGCAAGTATGATGATAGGGCTGATGAAGGCATCTTATTAGGGTATGCTACAAACAGTAAAGGATACATATGTTATAATAAGAAGATGCATAGATTGGTTGACTGTATTGACATAAAAGTTGATGAAGGAATCCCAGTAGAGAGGTGAACAATATTGAATCAACAACAAAGGATATATATGAAGTTGAAGCTGAATAGGTCCAAGAATTAGAACAAGAAGACTCTGAGCCAGATGAATATGCAAATATTCAGACAGACTCAAATTAGCATACAACATCAAATTCCTCCTCCAGAATCACTCAAAAGAATCATCCTGCAAGTCAGATAATTGGTGAAAAAGATAAAGGTGTACAAACCAGGAGAAAGATAATTGAAAACACTGAATAATCACATATAGCCTTCATATCCATGCTGGAACCCAAGAATTTTAATGAAGCTAGAAAATATGACCATTGGTTTAAGGCCATGAATGATGAAGTTGATCAGATTGAGAAAAACAATACATGGGAGATGGTTCCTAGACCTGAAGGTAAAAATATCATTGGTTCCAAATGGATCTTTAAGAACAAAATGAATGAGAAGGGACAAGTTGTCAGGAACAAAGCAATATCGGTCTGTAAGGGCTATGCTCAAATAGAAGGACTGGATTTTGATGAAACATTTTCACCAGTAGCAAGACTAGAAGCGATCAGAATATTTCTTGCCTACGCTTGTCATAAAAGGTTTAAAGTTTATCAAATGGATGTCCAATCAGCATTTCTAAATGGATATTTAAAATAAGAATTCTATATGGAACAACCTGAGGGTTTCGAACTATTAGATAATCTTGACCTTGTATGAAAGATGAAGAAAGATTTATATGGGTTGAAACAAGCCCCTCATGCCTGGTATCACAGACTGGATACGTATCTACAAGACAAAGGATTCAAGAGAGGAACAATTGACAACAATCTATATATCAAAACAAAGGGCAATGACTTGCTCATCATTTTGGTATATGTATATGACATCATATTCGGATGTAATAAGGATTCATTAGTACAATGGTTTGCCTCTACCATGGAGTCTGAGTTTGAAATGTCTATGATAGGTGAACTGCCATTTTTTCTTGGTCTGCAAATTAATCAGAGGTCTGAAAGAATGTTCATTTCTCAAGAAAAACATCTAAGAGAAATGTTGAAAAGGTTTCAAATGGAAGATTCTAAACATGTGGGCACACCTATGGTTACTGGATGCAAATTAAGCAAGGATGATGTCTCACCTGATGTTGATCAGAGTTCATAGAGGTCAATGATAGGAAGCCTGCTGTACATCACAACATCTCGTCCAGACATAATGAATGTTGTTGGAATGGTCGGAAGATATCAGTCTGCACCTAAACAGAGTCATTTTCTAGCTGTCAAAAGGATATTCAGATATTTGAAAGAAACAATGAACTATGTCCTATGGTATCCTAAGAATCAGAATTTTCAATTATCAGTCTACTTATATGTTGATTGGGCTAACTGCATGGATGGAAGCAAAAGAACGAGTGGAGGTGCATTCTTCTTAGGAGATTCTCTAGTAGCATGGTTGAGCAAAAAGAAAGGTTCCATTTCTTTATCAACTACAGAGGCATAATACATTGTTGATGCTACTTGTTGCATTCAGTTATTATGGATGATTCAGACACTTGCAGACTTGGAGGTAAGATATACTGCACCAATCCCAATTCATTGTGATAACACTAGTGCCATAAGTGTGTCCAAGAATCCTGTATTCCACTCCAAGACCAAGCATATTCCCATAAAATACCATTTTCTGAGAGAGCAGGTCACCAATAAGATTGTTCAGGTTCAAAACATTTTAACCGCAAAATAAATTGCAGAAATCTTTACTAAACCCCTAGCCAAGACACCATTTGAATATCTCCATCAGAAGATGGGTGTCATCCCGTCTCACACCTAAGAGAATCCATCCTATTAGTGGGATTTTGTGTTGGTTGAATATCTGATACCTTCGAAAAATTACTGCAATAGCTCAAAAAGCGTGTTTTTTATTTATTTTATTTTATTTTATATTTTATTTGACATTGATGTCAAAGGGGGAGAAGAACAACATGACTGGATGCTACGGTTGGAGATCGAGGTCTAAGAAGAATAGTGCAGCCTTTCAGGGTTGCCATCAATGCCAAAGGGGGAGATTGTTGGCATGTTCACAGGAACAATGCACTTGTCATTAATGCGAAGAACACACAAGAAGGAGAAGTGGCAATGATCGTTGGATCCCATTCCGAGTTCCTGATGACTGTCTGATCTGAATTAAGATAGGAGGAGCACGTAGATGGAGGAAAAATCTTGGGCGTTAGATTTGAGCGCAGGGACCAACCGTCATTCGATCTAGGAGAACCTACACGTTATTCAAAGTGCAAAGTGAAGCGGGTTCACAAAATCTCGAAAGCACGAGAACCATCCATCTTCAAGAAGGACATGTGGCTAAATATCAGTATTTTGCTGACTGAAAGGTCAAAGGAAGGAGGTTCCCTAACCTCTCGAACTCGTGATATACGAAATCGCAATATAATCTCAACCGTTGGATTGAGGACAAATCTGGGCCGTCGATCCAAGAAGGATACGTGGTAAAAGATCATCCTTTCTCTGACTGGAAAGTCAAAGGAACAAGGTTCCCTAACCTCTCGAACTCACGATATGTGAAATCACGAAATAATCCTAGTCATTGGATCAAGGACGAATCTGGGTCGTCAAATCCAGGAGGTGAATGTGGTAGACCATGTCAGAAAGGACAGCTGGAAGACTACGTCAGCAATGAAACGTGGCATGATTAGACAATGACAAGTGTCAAGATGATTCAGCATTTCAGGAACCTGGAAATCAAAATTCTGATTGACACATGGGAGCCACACGGATCATGTCATGTCATCAAGTAATGTCATTCCGAGAGTTTAGTTTCGAGAGTTTTAGCATCAAAAATCCCCCAAAGTCCCGAAAGTTGAAGTTCTGGGGTGGAGGATAGCTGTCCGATCACCATGGAACGTGGACCATTGATCTGAAGAGAGAAGCGCTCAAATGGATAGCCAGTGGTCATATCTCATGATCACATCGTCGAGAGCTGGAGAGCAGAGATAGAGAAGCCAAGCTCTATTTCGGGGATTGCGACATGGGAGAGTCGAGATGTGATAGGGGAAGGAGAGAGGTTGGGTGTAAGAAACATGTCAGAAGGAGGTGAAGGCGGTAAACAAAGGAGGAAGCAGTAAGAGGATTAGGAGGGGCCCATACAAAACTACCTCATTCCGGACCCCCCCCTCCCGTTAAAGGCGTAAAGGAAAGGGGGGTCCGGAATTGAACCTTAGCCGCAGATCTGGGCGCTTAAATCCTGGCCCTTCAAACTTGCGTGCTCCATTCCAGACCCCCCCCCCCCTCCATTAAAGGCAGAATGACAAGGGGGGTCCAGAATCGAATCTCAACCGTGGATCTAGACGTGCAAANGGCCCTTCAAACTTGCATGCTCCATTCCAGACCCCCCCCCCCTCCATTAAAGGCAGAATGACAAGGGGGGTCCAGAATCGAATCTCAACCGTGGATCTAGACGTGCAAACCTTGGCCGCCCGAATCATCCTGTTACTTAGCAGAATGCCTCATCACATAATTCCTAAAATCGCGAGTCGCGAAAGCACTTTATGGATAAACGCTTGGTCACAGTCAGTGGTCACGAGAAGGGAAGGAGCCAGTCCAGCTAAGCTTCTTTTCAGGGTTTTGGAGATCGCGACTTGGAGAGTCGAGATGCCTCGCAACAGGGATTCGCAATACGTGAAATCACGAAATACCTTTTGAAGAAGCCCTTGGTCATGGTCGACGGTCACATGAAAGGAAGTGGGTTAGCCAGAAGAGCTAGTGCGCACTGTGAAGCTTTTCTCATAAAGGTAAAAGGCATGAAAGGATGAGCTCACGAAAGTTATTTCTCCGGTCTAAATGCTAGAGACCACAGATGGTTTCAGCCTGTAAACTAGAGCAGCTATAGAGTGATCGCCAGAGGAGCTGAAGAGTCTTGAGGTAACTGCCAGAGGAATGAAGACTCATCATAGAGTCGACTGATAGATGGAAGTGGATCGAAGACTGTTATAGCCAGTAAAGCCAAAGAATCTCAGGAGAAGGGCCAGTGATGATGAATGCAGTGAAGAGTATGTAGGGGGATAGTGCATGCGGCATGCACAAGGTACACAGAGACTATAAAAATGTAGAACAAAAAAGAGATGTGGTACCATTTTCAAGAGGGTGTTATGCAGGTAGAAGAATGGAGTTGAGAGGAGAAACAACGCCGTAGAAGGAAAGAACAAAGATTCATTACTGATACAGTAAAAGAAGCCTAAGGTGGACATGCAAAGACATAGTAGAAGATCAGAAATCTCAATGAGATGCAAGAAGAGTGACACTGATACAGGAGAGAAGAGTAGCATAGCGGAATAGTGATAAGCCTGGTAAGACAATGAAAACTATTGAATCACTGTAATAAATTCATAGAAAGAAATGTTTTATATTCAAGGGTGGTTGGGAGGTGCTAGGGAGGATTGTTTTCCTCTGAGTGTCAAGTGGGTTCTTGAACACAGGGAGTTGTAGCTTCCATCTGGTAGCAACCAAAGAAACTAGGGTGGCATGGTGGTGCTAGGGAGAACATTGGTTCTCTGTTATATAGGTTTGTGCTTGTGTGACTGGAAGTTGGTGCTTCCATCCAGTTGGTGCTGGAGCAGTGAGGAAATTATTACTTCCTTCTAGTGGGTGCTAGAGAAACCATAGATTTGGTGCTCTCAGCAAGTAGCATCTTGCAAAACAGAGGTGGCAGCCTTATTATGACTTGGTGCTCATAAGAATGATAATGTACAGAAAATAATTATCATATAAATAAGAAGAGGTTTTCACCCTTTGTGGGTTTCCTCGGGAATATCTATCTATATACTATATATGTGTGTTATTGATGTTGAATACTCTACTACTTATTTATTGTGATAATCATTGAGAAGTTTTGTAATGAATTTAAAAATGGATATAATTGTTTAAGCACAGTAACAACTGATTCACCCCCCCTCTCAGTTGTCCAACCCAGAGAGTATGTGGATTACAGAGGGTGACTTATTGAACCTAGATCCCATTAAATGGAAACAGTTTGAAGACAATAACTTGCAAGAGCTGCATTCTTTTCAACAAGAGGAGAATGATGTAGGGATTTTTTGAGGTTTTTTCGAGGGTCATAACTTTTGACTCGGTTATCCGTCTGGGATTAAATTTTATAGGGAGTTGCATCTCAAAGATTTCTATTTGATTAGACATCGTTTTGACACTTTTTCAAGGCCAAATTCCTTCATATAAGGCCTCAAATTGGTGTTTTAGTGTTTTTACGGGAATTTTTAATTTTTCAATTATCAATTATCTCTTAGTTTATGATATTAATCATAAAAGCGAGTTGAAAAATAGTGTCATAGTATTTATATCTTAGTTAGTGGTCATTTTTAGAGTCATGCGATAATTTTCTAAATTTAGCCATTTTACTAAAAAAATAGTGTTTTTTCTAAAATTAGTTGTTTTCTAAAATTCTGGATAGTAGTTATAAGGGGTTGAAATTTGATTATAATAGTTAGGATGGAGTTGCTATACCAAGGACCACAAAATAATATGAGTATAAGTAATTTCTTGGGAAGAACAAATACACATGAAAGGATAAACAATTTAAAATTTGCAAATTCTATCTTAGACTTGAAAATCATGTAATTATCACCTCAAAATGAGAATCTAGTGCCAACATTGGGTACATGAAAGGATAATGGATAAGCATTTGTTTTAGTAATTCTATTATAAC
>JASDQU010372104.1:3340-18279 GCA_032191745.1 Picea mariana | reverse complement strand
ATTGTACATACATATCTATGTGGACCAAAAAGAATGAAGGGATTGAATGGATAACAATAATTTATGCTACTAGTTGATGACTACATAAGAATCATTGTAGTTTTCTTGATCAAGAAGAAGTCATAGGCATTCGAACACTTCAAGATATACAAGGAAATGGTTGAAAATGAGACAAAATCGAAAATCAAGTGCTTGATATCAGGCAATGGAGGAGAGTTTACATCAAAGGAATTCATGGATTTCTGTAGAAAACATGGGATAAAGAGACAGTTTTCAGCAGCTAGAACACCTCAACAAAATGGAGATGTTGAAAAGGAAGAACATAATAGTACAAGAAATGGCCATAACCATGTTGAAAGATTCCAAATTGAATGACATATTTTGGGTACAAGTAGTACACACAACATTTCATATCCATAATAGGGGAATGCTCAGAAATAATAGTGATAAGACTCCCTACGAGCTATGGAAAGGAAGAACAACAAATGTGAAGAATTTCAGAGTGTTTGGAAGAAAATTCCATATCAAAAGAGAGTATGGCAGGATTGGAAAATTTAACTCTCGAGTTGATAAAGGCATACTTGTTGGGTACTCAAGAAAACGCAAAGCATACAAATTATTCATTCTAAGACTCAACAAAATAGTGGAAAGAATCAATGTGATGATTGATGAGATACATGGATGGAAGATAAAATAAGGAACCAAAGATTCAGTGGAACGGGATCACGAAGAATATTTGAAGGAAGAAGAAGTAGAAGATGAAGAAGAACAAGAGCATCCAGAAGCAGATAAAGAGGAATATGAGCAACAATATCTTCAGGTACCTCCAAAGAAACCTAGAAGACAAGTGCAAAAGAATCATCCACCAGAACAAATTATTGGGAATAAATATGTAGGAGTTGAAACCAGAAGAAGAATACATTCACCATAACAAAAACACCTAACATTGTTGTCTACAATTGAGCCAAGCCATTTTGAAGAAGCCAACAAGGATGAACATTGGATCAAAGATATGGATGAAGAGTTATATCGAATAGAAAATAATGACACTTGGGAACTTGTTCCAAGACCAAATAATAAGAACATGATTGGTACAAAGTGGATTTTCAGGAACAAATTGAACGAGGATGCACAGGTGACCAGAAACAAAGAGAGATTGGTATGTAAAGTATACACTCAGGTTGAAGGTATAAATTTTGAAGATATGTTTTTCCCAGTTACTAGGATGGAATCAATCATATTTATCCTAGCTTATGCATGTTCAAAAATAATCAAGGTGTATCAGATGGATGTAAAGTCAATCTTTCTAAATGGAGAGTTAGAAGAAGAAGTATACATCGAAAATCCAAAAGGATTTCTATTGTCAAAAAATGAATGTTATGTATGCAAGTTAAAGTAAGCATTATATGGACTTAATTAGGCCCCTAAGGCACGGTATTCAAGATTGGACATGTATCTACAACAACAAGGATTCAGGAAAGGCAATGCAGAAAACAATCTCTACATAAAAGTGGATCATGACAATATATTGATAATTGAAGTTTATGTAGATAATATCATCTTTGGAAGTGATGATGATAGGATGAGTCATAAGTTTTCCAGAGACATGCAGAATGAGTTCAAAATTTCCCTACTTGGTGAGTTAACTTTCTTTTTGGGATTATAGATATGTCAGTGTGATAAAGGTATGTTCATGTCTTAGACAAATTATATCATAGAAATGATAAAGAAGTTTGGAATGGAAGATTGTAAACCTGTGAGTACTCCTATGAAAATCAATTGCAAGTTAATAAAGAATAATGATTCTAAGAATGCAAATCATAGACTCTATAGATTAATGATTGGAAACTTACTCTATGTGACATCATCTAGAATGGATGTGATGCAAGTAGTTGGAAAGGTTGCAAGGTTTCAAGCAACACCAAAGGAAACACATGTTATGGCAGTAAAAAGGATATTTAGATATCTCAAAGGAACATAAGATTTTGGGTTATGGTATCCAAAAGGGAATGATTTATCATTGGTAGCTTGCATAGATGCAGATTGGGGAGGTTGTATTGATGATAGAAGAATTACAAGTGGAGCAGATTTCTACTTAGGTGATTTTTTGGTATCATGGTTAAGTGAGAAACAATTATCAATATCTTTGTCCATGATATAACTAGAGTACATTGCAGCAGCATCATGTTTCACTCAAGTTCTTTGGATCAATAAGACATTGTAGGATATACAAGTGAAGTATGATGATCCCATTTCAATACTATGTGATAACACCAGTGCTATCAGTATTGTTGAGGAAAAGATATGAAATGATCTTACTCAAGCATTTTCAGATCTTGCTTGGCTAAGGCAAGATAGATGGGAATATCACCCTATGTTTATAGCCTCAAAAATTGTTTCCCAATCCACAAGTATTAGTTACAAGGGCTTAGGATGATTTTTTTAAATAAAATATTGTTGTAAAATTCAACATTTTTATATAATTTTCTGAATATAATAGATGCAAAAGAAAATGTGGAGAAAAAAGAAAAAATACCAAGTCACATATTAACACAGATGAGAGAGAATAGAAATCACTTATTTCATTCCAGGAAATCAAAAGAATCATTCTCTTTACAAAACTCCTTCAGGGAGTTTGGACCAAAGTCAAACTTAGATATCCCCGATGAAAACCATACAAAAGGACTCTGATAGGAAGTAAAAAACTGAACTTTAAAAGTTGGATCAGCTTGCCACAGATTGTTTCCCACTCGACTCTACACAATATCCTTTATCGGTCATGAAATTTAATTCATAAACAGACAAGTCTACACAGACTAACAAAGATAGATCAACACCTCTGAAAACAAGTGTCTAAATGTTGTAATTCAACTTTGAATCTTGTTGTCTACAATAGGACCCTGCTGTCATAAAAGAGAATTAGGCTTTTAATGAATTGAAGAATGAATGAAAATTGAACTATCTCAATAAAACTCAAAAGAAAACCTTAGTATTCTTTCTCCTTCTATTCCCCCTTTGGTCTTCCTTCTCCTTTTTCTTTTATTCATCCCAAATTAGTTGAAGTAGTTCAACTACCTCTTTTAGTTAAGTTAATTTAAACTCAGCTAACTTTTTAGTTTAGGGGAAGAATTAATATAATAATAATAATAAGGGTCTTTTAATAAATAATAACTAGTAGGTGGGACCCCTTGTGACTCCCTTTAGTTTCCTAACAAAACTAAACATAACTAGTTAATCAATCAAACACATCCCTACTTGTGGATCCCATAGTCGTTCTCATAATTTGAAAATTAAATATCGATGATATTTTAAATCATATCCAAACATATAATATCCAAAATATCCAAAAATAGTATGTTGTCCAAAAACTTCAGCAGTCAACTGTTCTCAACAAAACAATAATAAAATATACTCAAAAACCATATTTTCCACTTTGGGAGACAATTTTCCCTTTGTTGTTGTTATCTCCTTTTGAATTTTTTGAATTAGCCTTAGGATGTGTGTATCCTTGAGGCTTGATATCACTGATGACATGAGAACAATCATATCTCAAGTGCATGCGGGATGAAACATATTTCGTTGAATCACTTGAGGGAGAGGAGGGGGCAGCAACAACTTTTCCTTTGTCATGCATGTGGTGGGATTCGGTTTTGAGTCTTTTGATTATGTGAGAGGATTGTACAGGTGAGTGTCCAGGGGAAATATGGACATTTGGGTTAACAGGTGGAGGAGCATCAGGTAGATACAAATTTGGCCATCTACGATGTTGGGAGATTGTTGGGTGAACAATATCCTGTCATCCGTCATTCTCGGGAACTTCATGTTGTAATGAAACATGAGAGAACACATGGATACCAGGGACATGTTGGGGTTGGAAGGGAGGCCTCTCTGGTCTAGGTTGGAATACCGCTTGTCCAATCCAATTGAAAGATCTTTCTTGGAAGAGCTAGTTTAACTCTTGAGGATCTGCATCAAAATGTATCGAGAATATTGGCCTTCTAGGCCCTCTGTTCCAATTCCCTCTGCCCCTGTTATTTCGGCCATGGATTCCTCTCCTGAAGAAGCTCATACTATATGCAACGTTTATTAGCAACTAGCTTCTTAAACAAACCATACAAGACATATCTTAATATGAAACAAAGTTTGGCTCAGCAATCACATCAGACCCATGCAATACAATCCATAAAATTCATTTAATAATTGTCAATGAGCACAGGGTGAATAAGGGTTCTATGATCGTGAGTGGATTCATAATGAGCGAAAAAGTGAGAAAATGACAAGGAATTTAATGGATATTGTTCATAAAATAAATTAAATTAATTAGCAATCATAACTCTGTTCAAAATCAATCCAAAAGCACCAACATTCACTGTTCCTCAATTATATACAAAACTGCTTGATGTTTCAATAATTAAATATCCCAGAATTCCTTAATTTATAATAGTCTGTGTAAACATAACTTATAAAAACTTTTTCCATTCAACAATATTGTTTAATAAAACGATGATCCCTTATTCTTCTTCTTTTTTAAATAATCAAAACACGCACAACAATATGCTCAACATCTATCCCTGATAATCCATAACGTACCACGATAACCAATCAACATCAATTGTTTTCCAATCAACAATCGAGCCCAATTAAAATGTACACAAGTGTCTTTTTAAAAAACATGGACAGACTTAAAAGCATGCACGATCATACACAGGACTTCAATTAATTGATCGAAAAAATCTTGAAACAACAACAGTCAACCAAACATAAACCTCGAGCTTGATCTCTATGGGTATAACTTCTTTTTTAAACAATTGATAGTCTGCACAATGTTTTCAATATAACCAATCATATATGAGCGAACAAAACTCGATTGACACACATGCATCATTTTTTACCTTGCCAGAACCATGATCATGCTCAGTAAAATTTACACAGGTGTCTTCTTATTTAATCAAGACCACGTTGGACTAAACATAGTGAGCGAAACCATACAAATAGGAAGACATTCCTCGACTGTATGCAACTTCTTGTTTCATTCTTATTTATTCAAACAATTTTATCATAGAAGGGCCAAACAGAGACTTGACGAGAGAGAACATGTCTTTCAATACTTACATAACCATTTAACTGATAACCAATACTTGAAAACTCAATTAAGTGCCCTAGGAGAGAAAAGACAAGTTAGAGTCCAAATCGGGCTCTGTCAAAATCAAATGCAAGGAGGAAAAAAGAGTCTGTTTATATTTTTAAACAAAACACAGAGAGATGGCGGTCTTCCAAGACTTATATCAACCACAGGAAAAAATACATTTCGAACAAGACACAGCAATGAGCCATACAGTATTTACTTATTACTCCAAGTCTCGGCAACAGAAACAATAGTTAACACCCGAAGAGAGCAGAGACAGTAAGAGTAAAATAAACTAGTGCACATAGGTGTCTCTAATACTTGCAAATAAGAGACGATGGTTAACTTAACAGTGGTGGTTATTCAAAAAACACATAGGTATAACATCTCTTTCCAACACCTAAAGAGCCGAACAACTTGACAGCGACAACAGTGAGGACACACAAGGCCTTTTGACAAAACGCCAAGATACAACTTGTATCAATCCAATACCCACATAGGCATGTATTAACATTCGAGGCCAACCAAGACCGGATCTTGGTACACTTCAGTGAAAATACAGTAAGAACGGGCCATCAACCAAGACTCGGGGTTTGAAGAAAAGAACACAACAACTATTGGCAACTTCTCTGCGACTAGGTAAGAGTTACCACAACGACTGAGAGGAAACGAGTTAACTGACAATGATACACAGAACAAAAACCCTCAATCATCAACCCAGATCCATATTGCACCACTGTTACTTATTATTCCACAGAGACCCATCATAAAACTACACTGACCAGGAAAAAAACCAACGCGCAACTTAATAATACCCATTCCTTTGTTTGCAATTCCCAACATTTTATAGTCATCATAGAGATCCATAACACCACATTTACACACAGTCAAAAATCTCAAGAACACACAAAATCCAAGCATCACTGAGCCACCATTTGGTTCATACAACAAAGAATACATCGTGGATGGAGAGAAAAGAATCATACCTATGGGGAAAATGATTAAATGGCGAGTTGGACAAGATTTCCCTTCCAAAAACCTGAAAATGCGGAGCTTCACAACCAACAGAGTGAAATTGCAACAATGGAACAATGCTAGGGTGATGAACAGTAGGGAAGGTTTGGAGTGACGTGCAGTAAATTCACGTCGCTTCCATCACCTGGCCCCATTCTTTTCGAAGTACGAGACAACCCAATAAGCATAATATTCACCAATAATCAAGCCATATAACCAATTCCAAATCATTTCCAAACCATCGTGAGATATGAGATGATATTCATTTCATAGTGTGCCACCCAAGATATTTTACATGTTAACCCTTGCCATAACTCCACGCAATAATCCATATTAACCATGCTATATGCGCCTCCATTCGAATCTTAATGAAATTCGCATAGTCCATTAACCAAACAAATAGAATAAGAACTAGGACTAACACTAGTATCCCTTAACTCTTTCATTCGAAATTTGCATATAGTCTTTTATTATAGCTCAAATACATAGTTTCTTTCCTTTTGCTATACTTTAGAACCTTTTCATAGTTTTTTTTTCTTTGTTTTGATCATGCTACCATTAAATTATCCCATGCATATATGTGGCTAGGTAATCAATCATTAGAATTAGTAACAAGGATATAAAATAGAAACTGTAAATAACACGCTCCTGATACCCATAAAATTATTTTGTGTCGAAAAAATCATTCCACAATAATTCATTATCCACTTATTATCACGCCAAATGAAACCAAGACTACATCATCAAAAATGTAGGATTGTGTAGGCAACATCATAACAACAACAAAACATTCGTAATATGTCTATCCTTGTGCCTTTAGTCTACAAGGGGGTCCCACCTACTAGTATTATATTATTAACATAGTTAAATAATAGCGCTTTAGCAATACTTTGAGAGCGGATTTCATCGTTACGATTTTAATCGTCAACAAACTAGCGACTCCACAAGGAAATCTGTTTTCAACAGATTAAGAACTCCGAATGTCTAGTTTTGCAGACCAACTAACATCAGATCAAGAAGATATAAATTAGAATGATTATGCAACAGGGGGGAGTGAGCAGATTTAAGGGAAAAATGACCGGGAATTTGGGAATAACTCATGAAAAGTGTTAAGTATGAGGGGATTTATCTCTGTAAGCATAATCATTCAACTAAAAATTGTTCTCGACTTCAAGGAGAAAAAAATTCTGAACTTTCTCTTTTGAATCTTGAAATGGATGAAGAACAGGAAAGCAGAAGAAGGATAAAACCAACTATCTTATAAAACAACAATGGAAGAAGATAAAAAAATCATTGATTCTTTCAAGGGGAAACATAATGACAACTGTGTAAGTCGATTGTTATCAATTAACAATACTTTGCAGAAGCATCGTTGTGGCAAAAATGATCCAACATTTTATTTTGACAATAAATTAAATCAAAAGATCAAAAAAACAAGAAATGTCATAGCAAAAATAAAACAACAGAATTTAAATAAGCAAAAAATGAAATGATAGAAATGTAAAGACGAGAATATCAAAACCGAAATGAAAACTACTATCATACAAAAAACATTCCAAACAACTTTAAACTTTTCAATTTGGTTCCACATAATGTTTTAAGTGGGAATCATTAGTTCTATAGGAAAACAATCATTCTTATAAGTCCTTTAGAATGTAAGAATTTTCACCCATGACAAAAGCGATCTTAAAAGGACCCAGCCATAATTTTTGAAACTTTGAATGCCTTCCTCTATCAGCATGAGTTGAATCCCACAACAGTACATTCTCATTGACTTTAAATTTGACATCTTTGACACTCTTGTTGAAATATTTTTTAACAGTCTGTTGTCTTCTCTTTATATTATCCAAGGCAAACCTCCTTTGTTCCTCTAAAGACAAAACTGCATTCATTCTTTGAGAAACATTAGAAGAACTTATATCTTCGACCTGTAGCATTAACCTTAAGGAGGAAATTTCCAACTCGGTAGGAAGAATGGCTTCTTGACCATAAACAAGCTAGAAAGGAGTGCAACCAGTGCTCACCTTGGTGGTAGTTCGATTTACCCAAAGAGAATAAGTGAGGAGAGTGTGCCATTGACGAGGCTTATCTTCAATGAGCCTTTTGATAATTCTTACCATATTCTTATTGGTAGACTCGGCCTGCCCATTATCTTGGGGATAATAAGTTGATGAAGTAAAATGTTTAACCCCCAACTTAGCTAAAAATTGGGTCAACTTAGCAGAAATAAAAGAGGGACCATTGTTTGTAATAATTTCCAAAGGAAGACCAAATATGGAAAAAATATTATTTTCAAGGAAAGAAATCACCTGCTCATCCTGCGAATGTTTAAGCAGGACAGCTTCAGAAAATTTCGTAAAATAGTTTGTGGTTGTCAAGATAAAGAATTTTCCTATTGAACACGGAGGATTAATAGGACCAATAAAGTCCAAACCCCATTTTGAAAAAGGAAATTCTGGGAGGACAGGTTGTAAAGGCATAGCAGAAAGACGTTCTTTCCCAACAAATTTCTCGAACTTGTCACAAGATCTCAAAAAAACATAATAATCACAAAATATTGAAGGCCAATAATACCATTTACAGATAATATTAAAGCAATGGTTCTAGCAGAAAAGTGACCTCCTACATGAATAAAAGAATTTGAAGAACCATGAGTCTCTCGCAACAATTTATGTGCTTCCTCATTTTTTACACAGTGAAGCAACATACCATCAATAGATCTTCTAAACAAGAAGTCTCCTATAATGACGTATCTAGCAAGTTCGAGACGGAGCCTTCTTCTTTGATGGGTATCTAAGTTATCTGGACATATTTTATTTTGCAAGTAATAAACCATATCTTTATACCAAGGATGTTCAGACACGGAAAGTATTTGATTGTTAATGTAAAATAGTGTTGATAGAGATCTATCTTGTTCATCAATTTCTTCACTAGTTTCAGCATGTTGGGCTAAGTGAAGAGCTAATTCACGTCCCTTGATGGTGTTAGAAGTCACGATAATTAAATCATGCTCTTGGATCTTGGCAAGCCAATGTAAAATCTTACCTGAAAGATAAGTTTATGAGAGCAAAAACTTGACAGCGGGTAAAGGGACTTTTACCAACGTGTGATTACCTAAGATGAAATGGCGAAACTTTTCAACAGCTTTAACAAGAGAGAAATAATGATTTTCAATAAAAGAATATTTAAACTCATCATCAGAAAAGATTTGACTCATGTAAGCCACTGGTTTTTCATTACCTTGGTCATCACATTGCATGAGGATAGCAAAAACTGCTTCCTCTATGGCATTAGTATATATCATAAATTCTTTCTCAAAATCCAGCTTCGCCAAAACCGATGCAGAAATGATTGCTTTCTTGATCTTTACAAAAGAATTTTTAACATCATATGTCCAAGAAAAGGAATGATCTTGCTTAATCAGATTATGAATTGGCTTGACCATTATAGAAAAATCAAGAACAAACCTATAGAAAAAGTTAAACACCCATAAAAGCTTGAACCTCCTTCTTGGAAGTGGGAGCAGGTAGATTTAGGATAACAACAATCCTTTAAGGATCAATGCTTGTTCCTGAATCAGAGACAATGTGTATAAGGAGCTTTCCCTTGGTAATGTCGAAAATGGACTTAGAAGGATTTAGAGAAATGCCAAATTTCCTGCATCGCATAAGAACTCTTTTAAGATGACCAAAATGATATGATCGATTTTTAGAATACATAGTTAGTCATCAAGATAAATTTGAATAATTTTACTAATCAAATAGTCAAAATCTATTTGCATAGCTCTTTGAAAAGTGGCACCTACATTAGATAAGAAAAAAGGCATGTGTTCATAAGAAAAAGTGCCCTAACGAGTAATAAAAGTGGTTTTATATTTGTCTGTCCTTTTTACCTTGATTTGATTGTAACCAGAAAAATCGTCAAGTAAGGACATCATTTGTGACCCTGCAACTTGCTGCAAAATCATTTCCATATTAGGGAGAGGAAAGTGATCTTTTATACTAGCCCTATTCAATGCACAAAAATCTACACATACTTTGATCTGACCAGTTGTTTTTCAGATGGGAACCAAATTGGAAACCCACTCAGAATACTTAACTGGGAAAATGATCCCAACCTTCAAGAGTTTTTCCAACTCCTTTTGAATAGTTGCTTCCAATGCAAGGTTAATGGGTCTTTGTTTTTTCCTAACTGGTTTTATTCCCTCCTTGATAGGAATGGCATGCCGTATAAGAGCATGATCAAAACCACGAAGATCCTCATAAGACCAAGCAAAAACATCTTGAAATTCACCAAGCAGCTTAGCGAACTTCAATTTTTCTTCACCGGGACATTGGGCACCTATTTTAACATTATTTGGAGACTTAGGTGTTCCAATGTTCAAGGAAATGGTTTCACTCACTTTCCTTGTCGAATCCTCTTCCTTATGATTTTCTTTGTTTCCTACATCACTTGATGAAAATGAACTTTCTAGAGGAGTCAATCCTTTAGGAATTTTGTTATCTTCCATCGATATAATTTTCTTAGGATTATAAGGTTCATTTTGAATGAAATCACATATTATATTATCACTAGGGAAGACCTTCCATGAATCTATGTTGTCAGGTATGTGCGGATGATACAGAAATTGAAAAGTACAATCAAGTCTTTTTGGAAAGAGTTGTCGAGTAGGAGAGGCTACAAAAAACGCTAACCTATCAGCCATTGAGTTCAATTCCCTTTCAACATGAGTGATGTTGAAAAATAGTAAGTTCGAGATAAGTTCCCAAACAATTTGAGTATAATTTTTCATTAACTTGTTGCTAGGAGAGTATATCTTACGTACAAGGTTTACAACAAGTTCAAAATCCCCAAAAATTGTAAGGTGACCACAACCCAAATTATAGTCATTTTCAATGCCTAGCAGTAATGCTTCAAATTCAGTGACATTGTTTGTGCAAGAAAACTCTAACCTATAGGAAAATTTATGAATCTTACCCATGGGAGAGTACAAGATAATACCATCTTTGTTTCCTTCATTGGAGCATGAACCATCAAAGTGCATATTCCACATCCCATCCTCTAAATCGATTTGTTCCAAGGTAGTGTTGTCCTCGTCTGCAAAGATGGAATACACTCCTAGGTCCTCCTCAATATAATTCACATTAGGTTGTGGGATGCTTTCTATGTAAGGTGAAATTCTCCCCTCTCTTAGGACTATGATGTTTTTACCATTCCAAGGAATGGATAAGTGTGTCCCGTCGAGTGAGAGGTATCCACCTATCAAAGCTTGCCAATCTCTTCCTAATATGATCGAGTAATTACTCACTCGCATACATATTACCTAAATATTAAGGGTTGTCCTTATTTCAGGATGTGTGCACAAAACCAAGGTCACGTCCTTGATTTCACCTATGGTCATTTGTTTTAAACTATTATAAGAGAGAATGCTCCTGGCATTTTCATTTGTACAAGACAAGCCTAGCTCTTCCATAAAAAAATTTTACATTACACTTGGGCCCGAACCGCCGTCAATGAGACAACAATGGGCAATCTTCTCCATAATCTTTACAGAAATATAAAACAGGGGGTTTTTTACAGGGTGTCTAAAGTTATGTACACCTACTTTATTTACAGGCGAATCCTCTTCATCTACCTCTTCAGAGAGGTTGGCTACAATGGAAGATTTTCCTTCCATGATATTTTTCAGATGCTTATGTTGCTCACAGATGAAAACCATGTCCATGACAGTAGAATCTGCTTTGATGTTGGCCAACTGATTTAGAATGTTGTATTTGGAAGAGGTAAGAGGGTAAGTAGTTCCTTGATTGTTCGTAGCCTTAGGAACCTGAACAGTAGTAGTTGGTGAAGATGAGCTTGGGCTAGAAGAAGTGCAAGGAGGATCATATTTTCCTTTTGGAGCATAGGATTTATTCCTAGTGTTTATGATCATGACATCCTCTGGCTCTGCAAAGTCTAGGACAACAATGGTAGTTTTAGGTCTCTTACCAAAGACTTTATCTGATGAAGGAGCATCATAAGAAAGCGCAAAAGTGGAGGACAGTTGGAAATGCACCAGCGCATATTTTGAAGATGTTTTGAATTTGGAAGGATGAAGCATTAATGTAATATCTGGAAAAGATATTTTTTCTTTTATGGTTTAGATATTGTAACGCAGATCTTGTGCGGTTTCTCTCATCTGTTTGTTGGAGGAAATTAATGTAATAAATGTAAAGTAGATGTAGGCTTTAATTTGATTAGATAGCTAGAGGTTGTAGGAGGTAAAACTCTAGAAATCTCCCTCATATGTATTGTAATGTATTCATTATTCTCAATAGTAATTTGTAGAGTTGTAGAGAAAGAGAATAGGAGAGCAAAGAAGAACAAATACTATAGAAGTTGTATAAGAAGATATATGATGCTATAGAACCCATGTACAGAAGCACTTGAGTTAATATGAGAATGCTTTGACTCAATTTCATGGTGTTGTGATGAATACTATTTTCATCTATTGAATGGTATGTTTACAGTTTGCTTATATGCTCTGTTATGCATTTGTTTCAATGTTGTGTATATGCATGATTTCATGTTGAATGTGTGAATTCTGTGAGAGGGAGAGTATGAATTTCAATTGTTTGTCTTCCTGAGAATTCCTGGAAGGAGTGCAGTGAAAGTCTGCAAGGAGTGCGTCGACAAGTTCTGAGTTTTACCTCAGAAAGGCTTAGGATAGATATCGTTGCTTTTCATACCAGCAGAAGTCAAGTATAGCATAGAGCCAGGAAAGGTGTGTGTAGGCCAGTTGAAGTCTTAGACTTTTCCAATCAAGTAAGTGGTTGAAGGATTTATGTCACAAGGAGTGCACAGAATTGGAGAATTCAGATAATCAGAGATTATCGTGAAGCCGCAAGGGGTGTGGGCATAATTCCCTAGAATCCTTGAGTTTGTAGCAAGAACCAATCTCAGGAGGGATAGAGACTTCGAAGCATTTGAAGGGAAGATGAGGGTTGAAGTTACCTCACAGAAATTAAGCTCAGAAGGAGACATCGAGTTATTTGGCCAGGAGCATCGAGAACTTGAAAAGATGGTTGAAATTCTCAGAGGGAGAACTACTGATTCGTCATGGACCGTTAGATCCAGTGGATCAGTGGAGAAGTTAAGGCTAGGTCTCTTTCAACACTTGCAAGCTCAAGAGGAATATTCACCGTTATATTTGGATCAGTGGGAGCCGTTGATCTTGTGGTTTAGGATTTCGTCATTTCAGGAGTCGGAGTGTGGNAATCTGGATCGTTATATCGTCGAGGGTTTACGATCATCGATCTGTAAGCAAGGAAGTCGTGAGTTCGAACTTCGGGAGAAAGGACAGGAGTCGCATCGCGAACTTACGAGTCGTGAAATCTCAACACGCTCAGAGGTGGACCCCAGGATGTGACTGAGGTCACATGGTTGAGGTATAAAGGGAGGAGCTAAAGACCCAGTAGTCCATTTAAGGTTTTTGGGGATCGAAGGAGTCAGAGGGACTCACAATAGAAATCACGAAGTCATGAAACCCAAAACACCTTTTCGGTTAAAGGTTGTGGTCACATGGAGTGGAGGTTCACGCCTAGTGCTTTTTCTCACAAGTGTAACTTCTCAGAAGGACCTATGGTTATATGTGTGAAGGTTCCAGTGGGAACTAAAAAGCCATTCCATCTCAAGGAAGTAAAAAGATCCAAATATTGGGAGATCACGCAAAACCTGTTGAGGTAGGGGTGTTGCGTCAGGTGGTATCAGAGCTTACAATCATTGTTTTATGTAAGCAAGGGAGACAGAAGGCAAGTTGTGATTTGAATTCTGCATGGACAGATTGACACAATGTCGCCAAGAAGATGTCAATAGATAGCTATGCCTGATCCAGCCGTGGAAAGGGAAATGCGAGAACTTCGTGCTCGATTAGATGCTATAGAGACAACACAGCGACGAACAGCTGATACTGGAGATGTCAGTGAGGCTGAAAGCAAAAATTAGGCTAGAGATGAAGAAGAAGTTGTAGCCAAAGATGCAGTTGAGGAATGTCTATTCAGAGATGTTGCAATAATAGGGGCCAGATCAAAATGGACATCCTGATGTATGAAGGAAACTAAGACGTTGAAGAGATGCTAGATTGGTTTAGAGCTCTGGATAAATACTTCGACTATGAGGATATCGAAGAAGATAAGAAAGTAAAACATGTTGTCACTAGACTAAAAGGGCATGCAGCACTATGGTGGGATGAACTGTAGGCTGACAGGTGTTGCAAAGGAAAACAATGAATCAAAATATGGGATAGGATGGTCGCAAAGATGAAAGCTAAGTTTATACCCAGAGATTACCAAATTAATCTGTTTCGAAGAATGCAAAATTTGAGGCAGAAAGGGATGACAGTGAAGGAATACACTGAGGAATTTTACAAAATCAACATCAGAGTTGGTTAGCATGAAAGTGATGATGAAAAAGTCACCAGATACATGAATGGCTTGAGATATGAAATTCAAGATGAGATGATCATGGTGACAATCAGAAATGTAGAAGATGCTTATCAAATTGCTTCAAAGGCAGAAGTAAAATTGGCCCAAAAGCAAGGTCAAAGGGGCATAGGTAGAATTCAGAGCAGAGGCAAAGCAGTTTCCCAGGACAGAGTACAGAAGCCCAAGGATGAAGAAAAGAAACCTCATAACCACCCAGAAAGGGGAGGAAGCTCACAAGGAGGACAGTATGCTGATAGGAACACTTTTCCTTGAGCTAGAGGAAGAGGAAGAGGCAAAGGAGGTGAAATAAAGTGTTTTGTCTGTGGAAATATCAGACA
>JASDQU010372103.1:56119-71949 GCA_032191745.1 Picea mariana | reverse complement strand
TTCTTTGACAGCTTGAAACCCCGAACCCTGAAATGCCGATATGACGATGCGATGATGTGCTGCCACCTGTCCTCTGAAATGGACGGCTAAGATCGTTTTGAAATTTCGCGATTTCGCGTATCGAGGTTTTTGGAGAGCTGATTCTCTCGCTCGTCCAACTCCCGATTCCCGATTTTGCGATGGAATAGGATCTTGCCACGTGTCTCTTGATCGGACGGTCAAGATGACGTCGGGATTTCTTAAGTGAAATAACCTGTGTGCTCCTCACGACTAACCGTCGTGCAACTTCTTGCTGATCCAACGGTTGTAGGACCTGTATTCAAGATCTGACGGCTTAAATTCTTTCGCCTTTTTCGCGCTCTTCTTGTCCCTTCTGGACTGGTTTCCCGCCTCGGATTTGTTTGCAGGACGAATTGCACGGCTTCAATGGCTGTTCTTTGCGCCTGAGTTGCGTTCTTTCCCGAATTTAACGGAAATTTCTCCTGTGGAAGAAAATATTTGTGAATCTTTCAAAGATTTGAAAGAATTTCACGGTTTCTTCATGATCTGCTTGAATCTTTGACGGATGAGAGCGATTTCTTGAAATCTTTAAATGATTCTTCCTTTCTCATGAATCTTTAACTGATCTGAGCGTTTTCTTCGAGTTCTTTAAGCGAACTTCCATTCTGCAACTCTTCTACGTCAACCTTTGACGGTTCTTTGAAAAAATCGTTCAGGTTTCTTCTTCTGCGATCTCTGCTTCCTCCGCTAACTTCTCACGACGATCTTTAAAGAGTATTGCAGACAGCTTTCCAAACCTTGTGAAAAGTCTGTGACACGTGCTCTCAAGATCCGTGAGGCTCTACGCTGTGAGGATCGAGTTGCTCTCCCGACTGTGTGAAGAGGCTTACTGCTGTAGCTCTGATACCATGATAAATTGTGAAGGACAGAGAAATGCAGAGAGAAAAGAATAGTATATTCAAATATATGAAGAAGTACAGAACAGAACTGAAGAGATTCAGAAGTTCTTCTAACAATAGGAAATAGCTGAGCTTATATATGCTCAAAGCAAGACAGAAATAGAAAGTACAACTGTCCAGTACAACTGGCAATGTACGGTTAGTCTGTTGAGGATACAATATATTTAACAATTTGGAGATAAATCATACCATAGTTGATTCTATCCATACTTTAAATTGTCTTGCCTGTTGTGAAAGTCCTGAAATGCATGATCATCATCATCTCGAAGAGACCCGAAATCATGCGCTGCTTTTGTAGAGGCTTCGCACATTCAAATTCAAAATATATCTTCTCTGAAACTGTTTTTTTAAGAATAAACAAATGAAAAAGAGAGCAAATAAACATACTTGCAACAAGTTTAGGATATCAGTCGATAAACTACGTTGTAATGGCTTCTACATTGAGTGAAACTCTTCTCTCATAATATCTCTGCCAATTCCATGCCTTGATTTTGCATTCTATTTATATGACTCCAGTGTGGTAATGATTCAGCTAATGGTAAGCTTAGTCTCATAAATGCTAGGGTTTTGAGGATTGTCCATCGAAATATATGAGCCAAGAGAGTAATTGCAGGCATGAGAGCTAGCAGCTTCACGAGTCAGTGGTGTACTCCATGAGATTTGATCACATGGTTTAATTGTAGTCTTTATAGCATGGCCTTGCACTTGGAGACTCAAAGACATGAAAGCGTGAGAAAATATCTCATGGGTAGAAATAGAAATAGAATTAGAATTCCACAGCTGAGAAATCAGGTTGTTGGTGGTCGAGTCCTAATCAATTGAAAATTGATTCTGATTATGTTCGTGTTCATGTCTTAATGCCAATACATCTAGAGTACAAAACTGTTTTTCTCCAATGGGTACTTCATGATTAAAGGCATTCATTGGTTTGTACCTTGTTGGCATGACCTCCAATGGCTGGGCAGATGATTCAGAGAATGACGTGATTGACGAATTCATGGTATTGATTAGATGAAAATATAGATTTATTGTTGTTGTTGGAGGCCGAGAGGTGTTTCAAATTATTCTTTATGCAGGAGTTCCGGGAAAATGGGCTGCAATCTGAGACCACCTACACAGCCATGTGACCTCAAGTGAAATGGCAGTCGAAGGCATGGGGCTGGTGGTTGTTGATGAAGACGGAGCGAGCGTAGGAGTGCAGGTCCATATTTAGATCATGCTAACTATCCATTTGGACATCATGGTTCATGAAATTAGCAGTGTGTCAATTGAGTATTTTTATGGTGAAGACATATATGAAGATGCATATTCAATTTTTGTTGCGTGTCAGATTCTTTCACAATACACCTCACGCCTCCTCACATAGTTTTAGAATTAGCGACCTTACATATAACTCCCTCACCCACGACTCAAAAAATCCTTTTAATTTTTTTTTTTATATATTAGATTTATTTGTATACTTTATGTTTCATCACATCTTACTTTAGGCATTTACATGGTTTGGGTTTCTGGCATTTTCGAATTTATATGTTTGTGTATGGGGTTATTTCACTAAAAATATGTTAAGAATTTGAATATAGGTGGATGGAATATGTATGCATAAGCTCCCAAGTCTTATTAAGCTATGTTGCATGGACCTTGTGTTAAATTTCAACAAGCTAGTCAGACTTTTAAGAAAAATGTATAGAAAATCTGGAAATTATGTATAAATCATGAGGAAGTCATAGGATTTCATGTTATATATGGTCGGAAGTTTAAGTTTTCAAGTCTTCATGAATCCAAAAATAAGAGAAATTCAAATTAGTTCAAGGCCATTATCCTGGCCATCACAGATATCCTAAGCTAAGTGTAAGAACATGGGTTCCTTAAATATGTAGTTACATTAGAGCCTTGAGATTCCCAACTATGATTCTTTATGTTAAATATTTGATATTAATAATTATATATAATTTTCACATTTAATATGACAGCACCAGACCATGCTAAAATATGTTAGCCTTGGCATCCTAAATGATGTAGGATGCAAATTTGTCCAAAAATACATCTAACCTTGCTCATGATCTGCCTTGTGGAAGGCTCTAAACAAGTGAAAACTATGCTCTGTATCAATAAATAGTCTCGTGGTGAGTTGGCCTTGGGAGAATACAGAAGCATTTCCTCCCAAATAAAGCATAAAATATAACTTGTATATATATGTGACCAATACTGGTAGAATGATGATATTGTGATAATAGAGGCCTCAAGCCCTTACTCTCAATGAACCTAAATAACACCAATGGATACATGACTCACATGATCCATTTTCCATGTGTCACCTTCAAGTGTGAAGATAAGTATGCATGTGTTCACCATGGCTCATTCTTAGATCATCCTTCCATCATTTTTTCTTACAATAATTCTTCTTATGCTTATTTTGGGTTACTTGTATGCATGCTTTCATGAAACAGGCTCACCTTCAAGTTTTCTTTAGTTGTCATTAAACATTTCACAATCACCTTCAAGATTTTTCTGAACATGAATGTGGGATACCTTTTATACCCAGATTTAATAAATTTGCATCTCCTTGGTGAACCAAAGTCGTGGCTGAGTTGACCATCAAATATTGCAATGATCTCGGATTTTGAGTTTTGCTTACCTTCATATTTTTATGTTCATGATTGACCATCTGCAGGTATATCCTTATTTCATTCCTAACTTGATTGCATGTTTCATATTTAGTAGGCTTCTTTTATGAAAAACATTTTAAATTGTTCACTCATCGTGGGGATGCTTGCTCGTCTGTTGAAGAAGCTCTTGATTGTTGAGCTATTTTCTATAGATATCCATATGTAAAATGAACATACAAGTGGATGCTTAATCTCATAGAAGGTGAAGGGGAAGCCTACCTTTACCCATATCCAACGAATACTTCACTTCATAAAATTGAACATGTCTTTTTTAAGTTTTGGAAAATCACATAAAATTAAGTTTAATTAGATTCTTTAGTATGATCTAAAAACGAATCCAATTATCTTAATTCTATTTTGTGTATAAGGAAACATGTTGCTTAACTATCACAACAAATTTTTCCATTGAATATTTTAAGATATGAAGTGAACTAAAGTAAATTAGTGAGTATAACTTTTTAAAAAGGAAAAATTTAAGGTATAATATTTATAACAGTGTTATTAAATTCCACTTTATTTTATTTAAAATGATCATGTGTAAAAATTAAACTCTATATATGAAATTTTGTCTTAAAATATTTAATATTTATAACAGTGTTTTTGTTAAATGAAGAAGCTGAAATATTTTTCAATATTTATTAACTTAATTTAATTGATAAAACTATTTTCTCAATAATAATTTGTTTTATGCATTATATATATGATCCACATAATACAATGTGATAAGCTAGATATTTTGAATTTTTTTATATATGGGATCATTGTAATCCCATGTACATATTTATGGATAAAATATAATTTTTTGTATCATATTTATGTGAAACAATATCCACTTTCCATCTTTTAACAAAATATACGATCCCAAAGTATTTGTTTATTCCAAAATTTTGACAAGCTTAGTGGTTTACCACCATAGTTTTCACTTGGTTATGATTTAGGGAAACAAATCTTATGCTCTTCAAATCCTACTTACAAATTTAATTAGATTTACTAATAGTTTAATTTGATATGGAACAGAGGGAAACTTGATATAGGGTAAGCAAGAAAATCAACAATAACACATAGGAAGATGATTTAATTGAGGAAGGTGAAAAGTTAAGATAGACCAAATATTCATATTTATTTAGGCAATGAACTGTACTAATTATAGAAAGGTTAAGATGGGGTGAATATATGTATTTATTGAGACATTGAGATCCACTTAAAAACTTTTTAATGTCCATCATGAAACATTAAACAATATTTTATCTTTTTTATGCATATCATGAAATATATTTTGATAGATTTACATTTAAAAATTACTTAATCTTATCATTTCCATGTTGTTTCATTCACTAGCATAAAAAAACTATACTTTATTCTATATGCTTTTATCTTCTTCACAATGTTAAATATACTTTATATAAATTCAAATATCATTTTATTATCCTTTGTTTTATTATATCAAATGTTGATATGTTAAAATTTCCTGCATTGTGTTTATATATGTTTAATCTATACATTCATATTTTTGTTCAAACTCTTCAATATTCACAAAATTAACATGGAACATAAATACTCATTATTTTATTCTTCTTTATTATAGAGTAGCATTTGATGGAAATATTATAGAGTAGCATTTGACACTGCTACTCAAACTCAGAAAGCTCCCCTTACACATCCCAAGTTGGATGGTAGACTGACAATGGACATTTCCTTGACCCCATTTAATGAGGGACCCACCATCAATCGTATACATTATTATCCATTTTAGGTTATATATTTTAATATGAATTAGGTCACATTGAATATTTATAAACATTACCAACACTATTAGGTTATTTTTGTTATTTTAGGAAATCTATGAAAAAAATTTCCACTCCATCTCAACTTCACTCCATCATATTTCTATTTACACTTTAATTCTTTCCATTTTTCTATTTACACATTAAAAATATTTTTTATATCAATTATTTTCCATATTATTTATTGTTTTGCTTGAACTTGTTTATATTCTTTTGAAACTATGGTTGTAATAACATTTTTTTTGCATTTCCAAGAAAAACCTAACTATGATGTTTGTATTCTCTTGAGAGTAATTCAGATAGACACCTTCTCATTGCAAAATCACCAACATACATAACAATGGTGAATGCACTAGCACGACATACGCTTTGCATTCAACATTTTTTTTATGACCTCCAACAACATAGAAGACAATTCCAAATTTGTGTCACTCATCCCGGTAGGGGGAACCTTTCAAGACCAGAGCCGAAAGAAGAACTTGCTAAAAGATTTAGTATTTATGATACACAAATAATTTTTATCTCTTCTTTTCATACAACTGACTCATTCTCTAAAGGCTTTGGAATAATATATGATAGTGTGAAAGACACGTTGCAATATGAACCAAAACATCGATTAGCTCAAAATGGTCTTAAAGCTCATGTTGATAGGTCTACTAAAGCAAGTACAAGTAGAGAGAAAACAATTCGTGGTATTAAAAGAATGCCAGCAAAAACCCATTAAAGGGATAGTTGAAGGCGATGAAAGGTCTATGTTAAAGCTCATGTTGAGAGATCTAGAAAAAAAAATCAACCCATAGTTGAAGGCAATGACTATTTCCAAATTCTGAACATAACTATATTATATTACTTCACTTTGTTTTTATATAATGTGATATTCCTATTTGTAAGCATGCTAACATCCCTCATATACATATTTTAAATTTTATGTGAATAATAATAAAGAAAATCATTTTTATGTAGATTGTATGTGAACAACATTTTAAAAGAATAATAGAAAAAAACATTTTTTATTCCTTCTTAAATGTGTTTCTTTACATAATAACATATATTGACATTTTTAGGTTTTAAATTTCCTCTCCTACTATGTCATGTTTTTCTTTTCGTATCATCTCATGTTTATTCCTTCTTAATCGCTACAAAAGTACATACATTTTTTTTTTCAAATAATTACAACCATACATCAACAAATATGTTGATACTTTAACACATATTTTTTTCCTCTACTCGCATATGCATTCTCCTTTAATTCCATTTGTATCCATTATATTTTACATACTACATTCCTTTATTATTTTTTTCCTATGTGGTATTTCAATTCCCTTTTACTTCCACTTTTAAAAAACAATATCAAAGGTATGGCATATGCTTTGACAACAAACTCATTTACAAGGATTGCAAATGGAGAGATTATTTCCAGTCCTATTATACAAATTGTGGACTTCAAATTAACATTACAAGATCGTTACTCAGTAGTCCTATATGATGGAACCAATACATTTCGAAGCTTATTTTCCTCAACACTTGGTCACTATTTCATGTCATCTCAAATAAAAACAAAATCCTTGGTTGAACTACATGACTTCACTTGTAGATCTATCCAAGACAACAAGTATGCCTTCACTTTACCTTCTTCACATGGCTCAAGCTTAGTTATAGTTGATACAATTATTATCTTGATTTTCCCTTTACACATTACTTTAATTTTTACATGCATCACACACACCAACCGCATTTTACATTTCTTGCTATGTTACCAATAATGCAAGTGCTAATTTTACATTGTTTTTACTCTTCCTGCAGGCTTCTGATAGTGCATGAAATACACGTGCATAATTTTCAAGTAGACATTGTTGGTGCACCAACATTGATAGAAGATGTAATTTCTTCTACAAAACGACCATTAGAACCTCCTAATACACCCCCAAAAATTACACCTATTGCAGCTTTGCATGCATCCCTAAAGTACTGGACTCGAAAAGTCAGAGTACTTTCAAAATCGGATCTACGCACATTAACCAATGCTAAGGAACTTGGCCATGTATTTAGCTTCAATTTTATTGATGAAACAAATGGTGAAATCCACATTATCTACTTCAACATCCAAGTGACAAATTTCCATCCTTTCATAGACATTGGAAAAATTTATATCATCTCAAAAGGGTACATCAAGCTTGCAAAAAAAGAATTCAATCATTTAAAAAATGATTGGGAAATAACTCTAGATATTACCTCGACTATTGAAGTTTTTTTAGAGGATTATAATTCAATATCAAACCACAAATTTATGTTCACTCCTATTAATTTGGTACCAATGTTGGTCAACAACTCTATAGTTGATATTATTGGAATTGTTATCTCTATTAGCCCTTTAAAAACCATCATGAGAAAGAATGGAATAGATACAAATAAGAGAACCCTCCAACTAAAATACATGTCAGGGTATAGTATAGAGCTCACATTATGGGGAGTCTTTTGCAACAAACATAATCTACACCAATATTCTATCTCAAATACCTTTCCAATAATCGCTCTGAAAGCAGTAAAAGTTACTAACTTTGATAGGATATCAATTGCTACAACCTTCACATCCCAACTTTCCATCAATCCTACTCTCAAAGAAGCCCAAGATTTGAGAGCCTGGTTTGGCAACCCTTTAATAGATCTAACTTGTCACTCCTTATCTACACATGGAGCTTAAGGAGGCCACCCTTCTATTAAAAAACACTTGGTTGACATAGAAATGAGGGAATTGGTAAAGATCCAAACCCTACATTCATTTTGGTTGAGGCAAATATTTCTTCTTTAAATACAGACAGTTGTTGGCATGTTTCATGCCCACTTACATTCAAAGATCGAAAGTGTAAAAAAAGACTCACACCTATTGAAGATGGTGTCTGGAACTGCCAAAGGTGCAATTGGCATGTTTTTGAATGTGAGTACAGGTACATTTTCTAGTTCAGCATTGAAGACCAAACAAGCAAGATCAATGTTGCATCATTTCAAGAAGTTGTTGAACAACTTATAGGTGTTTCTATAGAGAAGTTATATGAATATGAATATGAGGGAAATACCAAAAAAATCACTGACATATTCGGAAAGTTGTTCTTTCATAACTACTTGTTCAAACTTGTAGTGCATGAAGAAACATTTTCCAATAAAAAACAAATCAAAAAAATTGTCAATGCATGTGATAAAATTGATCGCATATCAAAGCCAAAATAGGACATATCGATCCCTTAATTGTTGGATAAAAAGTGCTTCCAAAGTGTTATGGTTGTTTTTTTTCAAACACCAACTTGTAATTTTCCTGCTTTTGTGCATATACATATTTATATAAACTTTTTCTGTTTTGGAGTTTTTTTATATTCGTTATAACATTTGTATGGAAGAATATACTTACAAAAACATGCTATCAAACATACAAAATGTGATATCAAGCACTTTGAATCCTAACAACAAATTTTTATTTTTTTCTCTACTAGGAAATTTCATCTGGCACAAGAATTGCCCCAATGTTTCCAACTACAACAACAAACACCATTGGTGAAGGTATAGCAATATCATTAGAAAGGCATGATGTCTTTCAATAATGTTTGCCATCAAATACTTCACACATAACATCTTCACAAATTCAACTTCCCAACAAGACTCTATACAATCGCCAACACCATACACTTCATGCTATAGAAATAAACAAAAAAAAAGAAATAGATGGAACAATTGCACTATTAATACAAAAAACACTAGCTTAGCCACCACTCCTCTATATACACCTAGGATCCAAAAAAATTAACAACGTTGAATTACATATACTGAAAATAAAATAAATAAATAAAAATAAAAAAACTTGGATATATTTAGAGAGACTTCACTTATAAACCAAAACCAACCTTTTTGTGGAATTACCAACATGTGTTCTACAACCTCAACCCCATACACATGCTTCCCACTCTTTCTGAAAATGTATTGATTCCTTGTCTAACATACATACATGCATTACATGTATGTAATCATATCATGGCATTCTTACTCACCCATCTCTGAATGGACACATTTGTACTCATTGTCATAGAGAAAATAATGGGCATTGTTTCTCCAAATGGAATAATATGGACCCCAGTGACAAACCCACAGTTTTTTCAATACTTACACAGGTTGAGCAAATGTTAATTGATCGAGTTATCCCCATATTACAAGTTAGGCATGCTCGAGGTGGACAATACAAATATAGTGGCCAGACTATTAGTTTCCCACAACAAATCCTCCACATAGAGACTTTCTTGCCCCATCACCTTTCAGAAATTGATATCTTAGTTGTCAAGAGACATGGATGAAAGGGGAAATGTTATGATTGTTATGTGACAACATATCATGTTATCAATGCATTGCTCTACAAGATACAACATGACAAATATTACAATGGCGTACAAATTGACCAAAACACACTTGCCTCACTTCCCACTATGCGCACCAATGTCTCCACTCGAATCCATTCTGTCTCTACAAAAACTTTAAATTCTCCAACTGAAGAACCAAATATCTCTTTAGAACGCCATGATGCTTGCCAAGATGAACAACCAATGTATTTCTTTGCCTTTAGATTGCCTAATACACAACTAGAACTGGAAAAAATAAAAACATTTGTTAACACTACAGATAACTTTTCACCAAATACAATTGAATGGCCAACAATTGGCCTAACACCAATCAATGGGTACAACATAGAGGGTCTATTCGACATGGCCTTTCCTTCTCTTTTCCCCACTGAAGATGCCCTTCCTCGCCAACCACGCATGAAAAACATACCACTTGATACTTATGCATTACACTTAATGAGATACCATGACAATAGGTTTGGCAGTCATCTTCGTTTTATATACTACCTCTAAAATTTTATTATGCACCATCAAAGTCAATCAACAACTACATTTTTTTTCAAACAAAGCCAAAATCATAACACACCCACCACAATTCAAGAACTGCATGTGCATCTCAAAGAACTCCCTACAGAAAAACTCCCAGAACAAGTCATACACGTGGAACTAGATCATTCTGGACAATGTGAAGGACCGAGCTAATAGACATTATCACACAGCTTCAATGACCAACCTTTTTTTTCACTCTTAGTGCAAAAAACACAAAATGGCCAGACTTGCATGTAGTTATGCAAAAGGATAGACCTCTTGACCCAATGCTTCACCAATGTTGGTGTATAAACAATGTCATTGATTGCCCCCACACCACAGCTACTTACATGAACAAAAGGTTTTCAATCTTCCATGAGGAGATACTACAAAAAAAATGCACTCAATTGACTATTGGTATAGGTTCACAATGCATACTACTTGCAATTACCTCTACCGAACCTATACATTTATATGCACTTTACTAATCATTTCATATCCCTTTTGCAGGTATGAATGTCAACATCATGGCTCTGCACATATACATGGATTTTTGTGGCTTGTTGATGCTCCAAACATGGAAAGATTACATTGGGAAGACCCACATCAAATCTATGTCGCAAAGGGTTTCTTTAATAACTATGTTACAGCTCGGAATCCTAGAGAACACCATGACACACACATGGCTATGCATCAATCCATTGAAGATGACCCTTTCTTACTAGATACAAAGGAGATATTTGCAACCAACCCACTTGAGGACTATGAACAACTCTTAAATTGAGTTCAAAGACATACAAAGTGCAATGAGAAAACATGTCTCCATAGAAAAATAACTACACTTGAATGCAGGTATAAATTTCCTTGGAAGGTACAAATGGAGTCATCACTCTACATTGATGAAATGGGTCAAAAGACATATCAACCAGCATGCAATGATTAGCATCTCAAAATCCATAATTATAACATACTCCAAGAATGGAGAGAAAATGTATATTGGCAACCAGTCCTCTCTCTCTATGCAGTTCTAAAATATATTGCCAAATATGCTTCCAAAGCAAAGGGGAGATCAGAGACCTAACACCATATGTTGACCAGAATTTCATCTACATCAAATATACATGACCCTACCTTAACTGTTTATCGTCGATTGCACTCAGAAGCAATTGTATACCATGACATAAGTGCCCAAGAAACTTGCCCCTTGTCACATGCAGTCGCAGCTTCACCAAACTCAATGTTGGTCGACAAATATTTCGTCAAATCTCCTATGATTTTCCTAAATGCTTATTTGGATCCACTTTCATTGATGCATATTTAATATGTCATGTTTTTCTCGACCAAATATGTTTGTTTGACCTCGCAAAACATTGGACATATAACCAAGCACGAAAAAATGACAAGTGGAAAAAAAGAAACATCGCCGCAATTGTCCATGTATGGCCTCTTTTCACTACCATTCCAAACAAATATTTTGACAACTTTGTTAGGTTCTACTGGAGTGAGTTTCTTTTACACAAACGCTTTTTTTCCTTCTCTGAAGATATAGGCCTTTCAAATGAAGACATTGTGTCTACCTGGGAGACCATAAGAGATCACTACCATATCTAGCATGTTGACCACATCCCAATGCCCACTCCTAATGACCAAACATCTGAAGATGAGCATAGCCATACTAACATACAACCAAACATGGAGATGAATGAATGGCAGTCTTTATCAAGATTGGTCCCTATCGACAATATCAGCTTCAGTTCTCTTGATATGTTGGGACTTCGAGAGATTGACACTTCCCACCCATGGGATCAACTCAAAGTATTCACAAGATACACTAGACACTGCACCAAGCTTAATCAGCTATCATCGAAGGAATACAACAGTACTATAAGAAATGAATCCGTTATGTCCTTCAAGAAGTACATTTTCTACAAATCAACACACTACATTTGATATCATCATGCATCACTTACAAGCAAAAGAACCATTGAATATGATCGACCAAGGAACTGCAGGCAAGAGAAAATCCTACCTTATACACTAAATCAAAGAAACACTATCTTCTCATGCACCCTCTGGACATAACCCCTATTGTGACTTACCCCTATTGGGGTTGCAACATTTAACATACATGCGACCACTATACATGCAGGACTTAGGATTCTTATCAAGGACATGAGGCCTTTACATTGTCAGTCCATTGCACTGTTCCAAGAAGAGATGAAACATATTCACTACATTCTAATTGATGAGATGAACTTCATAGGATCTAGACTTTTTGTGCAAATTGAAAGTCCCTTGCGTGATGCATTTCTAGAAACAAATCACTGCTCATTCAGTTTCTGTTCAATAATTCTTGTGGGTGACTTTGGTCAATTACCACCAGTAATGGACAAACCTCTTTATGCAGGAGAAACTCTAGGCAGGAGCTTATGGACAACCTTTACCATTGTAGTCAAGTTGGAAACAATATTCCTTCAATAAGGCCTCTCTATCACCCAGTCCCGCTTCTGCCAATTGTTAGCCAACCTTCACAATGCTACACCAACCATTGATGATTGGAACCTCCTTCAATCTAGGACTGACAGATTCTTAGCCATTGAAGAACATCTATTGTTTGATTCTTCAGTCCACCTATTTGCAACAAACATTTTTGTCAACAACCATAACAAGTCCATGCTTCAATCCTTGAATAACTCAATCACACGCAGTGCTGCAAAATTACTTGGTGCTTCAAATGCACACCATCATGATGATGATCAATTGGAAAAACATGTCTTGTTATGTATAGGCCAACGAGTTATGGTATTCTACAATTTATGGGTCCAAGCAAGATTAGTCAATGGTGCTCTTGGAGTAGTCATGCAAATTGTATATGAACCATGAACTAACCCTCCACATTTGCCAACATATGTTGTTGTGGAATTTGATAAATACAATGGCCCTCCATGGGACCAAACCCAACCAAAGCATGTACCAGTTCCACCCATACAAAGGAATAACAAGAAACAAATCCCTCTTAAGATGGCCTGGGCATTGACTATCCATAAATCTCAAGGCATGACCTTTACAAGGCCTACCATTGACATTGGACACATTCAACATCAAGGCTTGACCTTCGCGGCAATATCACACACTACTACTATAGAAGGAATGTGAATAGCACCAGCCTTCTCCTTTGAACGCTATGAAAAAATGAAGGATGTTGCTTATGTCTCACTACGAAAACAAGAAGAGGCACTTTTATCTTCTTTGTTGCATACCTTTTAGATTCTTCTATGTTGTAATCATACTTCTATACATAAACTATTTGACTTGGTCTATACTTCTATACATAGTATGAAAGAGTTTCAAACATTTACTACCAAATACCTATAAATCATACTTTGACCTAAACACCTTGCAACAAATCACTTTTCTACTCATAATTAATATACCATTACAATGCTACTCATGAAATAATGTACTTCTAAAAAAATAAAAAAATAAAACTATATTATTCTTTTAGGTGTTTCCTTTCCCCCGATTCGGGCGTATACTAGTTATTTGAACATGTGATATAATAATACAAAGAGCTAAGGGCACGACATCTCCTCAAGAGTATTCTTATTATTATTGATATATTATTTATAGGATCAATCCCCATTGTGGATTAATCATGTCGGTAATTGTATTAGGACCAAATCCCCTTTTACAAATTGGTCAACAGAGAATTGTAATAGGCAGAATAAGAAGTTGGCCCCAGCAGTTATTATTGAGACCCAGAAATATAATAAAGGTGGGTTTACCCACCTAGAGTGAGAAGTCGGCCCTGCCAGTGAAGACCCTTCACACGTGCTTCTTATGGGTTAACAGCCCCCGACGGGCTACTCAACAAAATATGACACGTTGTTTTTGCCAAATTCGACCATTGAAATGGCAAGAATCTTAAGTAACAATTAACTTTAGATTCGATGCGATTTTTTTTTTAAATCCAACTTGACAAGCTTTTCTCACATTGACAGAATCTAATGATATAGTAAGTTGAAATTGTGAGTGGTTTTATTGGCTGAGTTTAATGTAGGAAAAAAAATTTAAACAAAATATCAATTTCAAGCTATTTTTTAAATTTTGATCTTATTTAACTTATTTTTTTATATAAAAATTTCAAACTAATTTTAAAATTTTGATTTTATTTAACTTATTTTTTTATATAAAAATAATGAAAAAAAAATCCAATTTTTATCCATTTTAAATTATAATTTAAACAATCATTTTAAAATTTGTTTTAAAAATCATAGGTTACTAAATTAATTAAATTCAAAATAAATAAACAAAATATTTAATAATTGATATAAAAATGGTATATAAATTTTTGGATAGTTTTTTATTATAGTTATTATAATTTTATTAAAACCTTAATAAAAAAATTATCATTTTTATAATTTTTAAGATGTTTCATATTATTAAAATTCCAATTTAAATAATAAATTAATTATTTTTTCCAAGACTTTTATTATGGAGAAGATGTTGAGGTTGAAAGTGTTAGCTTTTCCCCTCAACATATTTGATCTCTCTATTCTTAATAAATCGGAATTTAAATGGATATATGTTGGTTTAATACATTAATATTACAATATGATAAAATATCAATATTATATAATATATTAAAATATATTTATATATTAAAAAATGTTAATAGATTTTTTCATATATACTAATATATTTTATAATATATTAGGACCATCCCTAACCACTCAATTATTTTAGTACTCTATTAATTGAAGGTAGGGCATACTAAACATAAAACATTCAAACGAGTATATATTTTATAATTTTTTAAAATATTTATAATATATTAATATTATAAAATATATTAGTATATTAAAATATTTCATTAATGATGATGATGACGATGATGATTAACGTCCACTAAGACCTAATTTTTCTATCGAACNTTAGGATCGTCCCTAACCACTCAATTATTTTAGTACTTTATTAATTGAAGGTGGGGCATACTAAACATAAAAAATTCAAATTAGTATATGTTTTATAATTTTTTAAAATATTTATAATATATTAATATTATAAAATATACTAGTATATTAAAATATTTCGATGATGATGATGATGATGATGATGAACGTCCATTAAGAATTAATTGGTCTATTAGATCTTAAGACGGTAAGTACTTGTGATTCTTTAGAATTTTGTTTATGTGCTCGAAAAGCATTAAGAGAAGCTTTCCAAGATCACCACGCTTTTGTTGAGTTAAGAGATTAGGAAGGTTGGTAGTGTGATCAATATTTTGAAAATGAGATCTAATATGGGTATATGTTGGACAATCTAAGAGAAAGTGATTTTCATCTTCAACCTTCTTAGTGTCACAAAGGTGACACACTCTTTCATCCCATGGAGTTTTAGGAATTAACCAACGCCCAGTTTCACTATGGAGCTCGTGAGAATTTGTTCTTATCTTAGCAATGTTTATTTTTTTCTTTACACTTGGCAAAACATATAGATAATTTTGATCTTCTA
>JASDQU010372103.1:44870-56069 GCA_032191745.1 Picea mariana | reverse complement strand
GCCTTGATTGATCCTTACGACCATTGTCGACCTCGCATTGCGAGTTCCTCATGTTGACTGAATGATTTATCTGGGAAGGTCATTCCCGTTTTGTGGTGGTTCTTTTAGATAAAGTTGAACTTGGGTGTTCATTGCCTTAGTCCTTGACGCACGCCTTCCGTAAGGGGCGTATCGTACTTCTTTTTCATGTCGCGCTCGATTTTATTCAGTTAGTTGCTTAGTGTGTTGCGTCGGGTGGGACGTAGACACCTCCATGTTCATCAGAACAGTCGCCAGCCCTGAGACCTTAAATGGTTAAAGACGATGGGAAACCGGGCTTGAGCGTTGACTCTGTGTCTTGGAGGTCCTAACCTTGCAGGGTAGGACGGGCGGGAGGTCAGTCGTATTTTAGCAGTCAGCTTCACCTGTCGTGAGATCTTCATTTATGCATGTGGTTATGCATCGTACGTCTGGGTCGTGTTCTGATGTTCGTCCTGGTTGTTTACTCATATATGCACACACACACACACTTCAAAAAAAATTTTGCACCTAGCACTAGAGTAGTTGTCGTAACGAGGCAGTTCGTTACAAGACACCTCATTGCAAAATCACCAACATACATAATAATGGCGAATGCACTAGCACAACATACACTTTGCATTCGACATTTTTTTGATGACCTCCAACAACATAGAAGACAATTTCAAATCTGTGTTATTCATCCTGGCAGGAGGAACCTTTCAAGACCAGAGCTGAAAGAAGAACTTGCTAAAAAATTTAGTATTTATGATACACAAACAATTTTCATCTCTTCTTTTCATACAACTGACTTATTCTCTACATTCTTTGGAATAATATATGATAGTGTGAAAGACACATTGCAACATGAACCAAAACATCGATTAGCTCAAAATGGTCTTAAAGCTCATGTTGATAGGTCTACTAAAGCAAGTACAAGTAGAGAGAAAAAAATTCGTGGTATTAAAAGAATGCCAGCAACAACCCATTAAAGGGATAGTTGAAGGTGATGAAAGGTCCATGTTAAAGCCCATGTTGAGAGATCTAGAAAAAAAAATGAACACATAGTTGTAGGCAATGACTATTTATAAATTCTGAACATAACTATATTATATTACTTCACTTTGTTTATATATAACATGATATTCCTATTTGTAAGCATGCTAACATCCCTCATATACAGATTTTAAATTTTATGTGAATAATAATAACGAAAATCATTTTTATGTAGATTGTATGTGAACAACATTTAAAAAAAATAATAGAAAAAAACATTTTTTATTCCTTCTTAAACGTGTTTCTTTACATTATAACATAGATTGACATTTTTAGGTTTTATATTTCCTCTCCTACTATGTCATGTTTTTCTTTTCCTATCATCTCATGTTTATTTCTTCTTAATCGCTACAAAAGTACACACATTTTTTTTTTCAAATAATTACAACCATACATCAACAAATATGTTGATACTTTAACACATATTTTTATCCTCTACTCGAATATGTATTCTCCTTTAATTCTATTTGTATCCATTATATTATACATACTACATTCCTTTATTGTTTTTTTCCTATGTGGTATTTCAGTTCCCTTTTACTTCCACTTTTTAAAAAAAATATCAAAGGTATGGCATCTTCTTTGACAACAAACTCATTTACAAGGATTGCAAATGGAGAGATTATTTCCATCCCTATTATACAAATTGTGGACTTCAAATTAACATTAGAATATCGTTACTCAGTAGTCCTATATGATGGAGCCAATACATTTCGAAGCTTATTTTTCTCAACACTTGGTCACTATTTCATGTCATCTCAAATAAAAACAAAGTCCTTGGTTGAACTACATGACTTCACTTGTAGATCTATCGAAGACAACAAGTATGCCTTCACTTTACCTTCTTCACATGGCTCAAGCTTAGTTATAGTTTATACAATTATAATCCTGATTTTCCCTCTACACATTACTTTAATTTTTACATGAATCACACACACCAACCACATTTTACATTTCCTGTTATGTTACCAATAATGCAAGTGCTAATTTTACATTGTTTTTACTCTTTCTGCAAGCTTCTAATAGTGCATGAAATACAAGTGCATACTTTTCAAGCAGACATTGTTGGTGCACCAACATTGATAGAAGATGTAATTTCTTCTACAAAACGACCATTAGAACCTCCTAATACACCCCCAAAAATTACACCTATTGCAGCTTTGCATGCATCCCTAAAGAGATGGACTCTAAAAGTCAGAGTACCTTCAAAAACTGATCTACGGACATTCACCAATGCTAAGGAACTTGGCCATGTATTTAGCTTCAATGTTATTGATGAAGCAAATGGTGAAATCTGCATTACCTGCTTCAACATCCAAGTGACAAATTTCCATCCTTTCATAGACATTGGAAAAATTTACATAATCTCGAAAGGGTACATCAAGCTTGCAAAAAAAGAATTCAATCATTTAAAAAATGATTGGGAAATAACTCTAGATATTACCTCGACTATTGAAGTTCGTTTAGAGGATGATAATTCAATATCAAACCACAAATTTATGTTCACTCCTATTAATTTGGTACCAATGTTGGTCAACAACTCTATAGTTGATATTATTAGAATTGTTATCTCTATTATCCCTTTAACAACCATCATGAGAAAGAATGGAATAGAGAAAAATAAGATAACCCTCCAACTAAAATACATGTCAGGGTATAGTATAGAGCTCACATTATGGGGAGTCTTTTGCAACAAACATAATCTACACCAATATTCTATCTCAAATACCTTTCCAATAATCGCTCTGAAAGCAGTAAAAGTAATTGACTTTGATAGGATATCAATTGCTACAACCTTCACATCCCAACTTTGCATCAATCCTACTCTCAAAGAAGCCCAAGATTTGAGAGTCTGGTTTGACAACCCTTTAATAGATCTAACTTCTCACACCTTATCTACACATGGAGCTTAAGGAGGCCACCCTTATATTAAAAAACACTTGGTTGACATAGAAAATGAGGGAATTGGTAAAGGTCCAAACCCTACATTCATTTTTGTTGAGGCAACTATTTCTTCTTTAAATACAGACAGTTGTTGGTATGTTTCATGCCCACTTACATTCAAAGATCGAAAGTGTAAAAAAAAACTCACATCTATTGAAGATGGTGTCTGGAACTACCAAAGGTGCAATTGACATGTTTTTGAATGTGAGTACAGGTACATTTTCTAGTTCAGCATTGAAGACCAAACAAGCAAGATCAATGTTACAACATTTCAAGAAGCCGTCGAACAACTTATAGGTGTTTCTATAGAGAATTTATATGAATATGAATATGAGGGAAATACCAAAAAAATCACTGACATATTTGGAAAGTTGTTCTTTCATAACTACTTGTTCAAACTTGTAGTGCATGAAGAAACATTTTCCAATAAAAAACAAATCAAAAACATTGTCAATGCATGTGATAAAATTGATCGCATATCAAATCCAAAATAGGACATCTCTATCCCTTAATTGTTGGATAAAAAGTGCTTCCAAAGTGTTATGGTTGTTTTTTTTCAAACACCAACTTGTAATTTCCCTGCTTTTGTGCATATACATATTTATATAAACTTTTTTTGTTTTGGAGTTTTTTATATATTCATTATAACATTTGTATGGAAGAATATACTTACAAAAACATGCTATCAAACATACAAAATGTGATATCAAGCACTTTGAATTCTAACAACAAATTTTTATTTTTTTCTCTTCTAGGAAATTTCATTTGGCACAAGAATTGCCCCAATGTTTCCAACTACAAAAACAAACACCATTGGTGAAGGTATCTTAATATCATTAGAAAGTCATGTTGTCTTTCAATAATGCTTTCCATCAAATACTTCACACATAACATCTTCACAAATTCAACTTCCCAACAAGACTCTATACAATCGCTAGCACCATACACTTCATGCTATAGAAATAAACAAAAAAAAAAGAAATAGATGGAACAATTACACTATTAATACAAAAAACACTAGCTTAGCCACCAATCCTCTATATACATCTAGGATCCAAAAAAATTAACAACGTCGAATTACATATACTAAAAGTAAAATAAATAAATAAAAATAAAAAAACTTGGATAGATTTAGAGAGACTTCACTTATAAACCAAAACCAACCTTTTTGTGGAATTACCAACATGTGTTCTACAACCTCAACCCCATACACATTCTTCCCACTCTTTCTAAAAATGTATTGATTCCTTGTCTAACATACATACATGCACTACATGTATGGAATCATATCATGGCATTCTTACTCGCCCATCTCCGAATGGACACATTTGTACTCGTTGTCATAGAGAAAATAATGGGCATTGTTTCTCCAAATGGAATAATATGGACCCCAGTGACCAACCCACAGTTTTTTCAATACTTACATAGGTTGAGGAAATGTTAATTGATCGAGTTATCCCCATATTACATGTTAGGCATGCTCGGGGTGGAAAATACAAATATAGTGGCCAGACTATTAGTTTTCTGCAACAAATCCTCCACATAGAGACTTTCTTGCCCCATCACCTTTCAAAAATTGATATCTTAGTTGTCAAGAGACATGGAGGAAAGGGGAAGTGTTATGATTGTTATGTGAAAAAATATCATGTCATTAATGCATTTCTCTACAAGATACAACATGAAAAATATTACAATGGCATACAAATTGACCAAAACACACTTGCCTCACTTCCCATTATGTGCACCAATGTCTCCACTCAAATCCATTATGTCTCTACAAAAACTTTAAATTCTCCAACTGAAGAACCAAATATATCTTTAGAACACCATGATGCTTGCCAAGATGAACAACCAATGTATTCCTTTACCTTTAGATTGCCTAATACACAACTAGAACTGGAAAAAATAAAAGCATTTGTTAACACTACATATAAATTTTCACCAAATACAATTGAATGGCCAACACTTGTCCTAACACTAATCAATGGGTACAACATAGAGGGTCTATTTGACATGGCCTTTTCTTCTCTTTTCCCCACTGGAGATGCCCTTCCTCGCCAACCATGCATGAAAAACATACCACTTGATACTTATGCATTACACTTAATGAGATACCATGACAATAGGTTTGGCAGTCATCCTCGTTTTATATACTACCTCTAAAATTTTATTATGCGCCATCAAAGTCAATCAACAACTACATTTTTTTTCAAACAAAGCCAAAATCATAACACACCCACCACAATTCAAGAACTGCATGTGCATCTCAAAGAACTCCGTACAAACAAACTCCCAGAACAAGTCATACACGTGGCACTATATCATTCTGGACAATGTGAAGGACCGAGCTAATAGACAATATGACACAGCTTCAATGACCAACCTTTTTTTTCACTCTCAGTGCAAAAGACACAAAATGGCCAGACTTGCACGTAGTTATGCAAAAGGATAGACCTCTTGACCCAATGCTTCACCAATGTTGGTGTATAAACAATGACATTGATTTCCCCCACACTGCAGCTGCTTACATGAACAAAAGGTTTTCAGTCTTCCATGAGGATATACTACAAAAAAAATGCACACAATTGACTATTGGTATAGGTTCACAATGCATACTACTTGCAATTACCTCTACCAAACCTATACATTTATATACACTTTACTAATCATTTCATATCCCTTTTGCAGGTATGAATGCCAACATCGTGGCTCTGCACATATACATGGATTTTTGTGGCTTGTTGATGCTCCAAACATGGAAATATTACATTGGGAAGACCCATATCAAATCTATGTCGCAAAGAGTTTCTTTAATAACTATGTTACAGCCCAGAATCCTAGAGAACACCATGACACACACATGGCTATGCATCAATCCATTGAACATGACCTTTTCTTACTAGATACAAAGGAGATATTTGCAGCCAACCCACTTGAGGACTATGAACAACTCTTAAATTGAGTTCAAAGACATACAAAGTGCAATGAGAAAACATGTGTCCGTAGAAAAATAACTACACTTGAATGCAGGTATAAATTCCCTTGGAAGGTACAAATGGAGTCATCACTCTACATTGATGAAATGGGTCAAAAGACATATCGATCGGGATGCAATGATGAGCATCTCAAAATCCATAATTATAACATACTCCAAGAATGGAGAGAAAATGTAGATTGGCAACCAGTCCTCTCTCTCTATGCAGTTCTAAAATATATTGCCAAATATGCTTCCAAAGCAAAGGGGAGTTCAGAGACCTAACACCATATGTTGACCATAATTTCATCTATGTCAAATATACATGACCCTACCTGAACTGATTATCGCTGATTGCACTCAGAAGAAATTGTATACCATGACATAAGTGCCCAAGAAACTTTCCCCTTGTCACATGCAGTCGTACCTTCACCAAACTCAATGTTGGTCGACAAATATTTTGTCGAATCTCCTATGATTTTCCTAACTGCTTATCTGGATCCACTTTCATTGATGCATATTTAATATGTCATGTTTTTCTCGACCAAATATGTTTGTTTGACCTCGCAAAACAATGGACATATAACCAAGCACGAAAAAATGACAAGTGGAAAAAAAGAAACATCGCCACAATTGTCCATGTATGGCCACTTTTCACTACCATTCCAAACAAATATTTTGATAACTTTGTTAAGTTCTACTGCAGTGAGTTGCTTTTACACAAACCCTTGTGTTCCTTCTCTGAAGATATAGGCCTTTCAAATGAAGACATTGTGTCTACCTGGGAGACCATAAGAGATCACTACCATATCTAGCATGTTGACCACATCCCAATGCCCACTCCGAATGACCAAACATTTGAAGATGAGCATAGCCATACTAATATACAACCAAACATGGAGAGGAATGAATGGCAGTCTTTATCAAGATTGGTCCCTACTGACAATATCAACTTCAGTTCTCTTGATATGTTGGGACTTCAAGAGATTGACACTTCCCACCCATGGGATCAACTCAAAGTATCACAAGATACACTAGACACTGCACCAAGCTTCATCATCTATCATCGACGGAATACAACAGTACTATAAGAAATGAATCTGTTATGTCCTTCAAGAAGTACATTTTCTACAAATCAACACACTGCATTCGACATCATCATGCATCACTTACAAGCAAAAGAACCATTGAATATGATCGACCAAGGAACTGCAGGCAAGAGAAAATCCTACCTTATACACTGAATGAAAGAAACACTATCTTCTCAAGCACCCTCTGGACATAACCCCTATTGGAGTTGCAACATTTAACATACATGTGACCACTATACATGCAGGACTTAGGATTCTTATCAAGGACGTGAGGCCTTTACATGGTTAGTCCATTGCAATGTTCCAAGAAGAGATGAAACATATTCACTACATTCTAATTGATGAGATGAACTTCATAGGATCTAGACTTTTTGTGAAAATTGAAAGTCCCTTGCGTGAGGCATTTCCAGAAACAAATCACTACTCATTCGGTTTTTGTTCAATAATTCTTGTGGGTGACTTTGGTCAATTACCACCAGTAATGGACAAACCTCTTTATGCAGGAGAAACTCTAGGCAGGAGCTTATGGACAACCTTTACCATTGTAGTCAAGTTGGAAACAATATTCTGTCAACAAGGCCTCTCTATCACCCAATCCCACTTCCACCAGTTGTTAGCCAACCTTCACAATGCTACACCAACCATTGATGATTGGAACGTCCTTCAATCTAGGACTGACAGATTCTTAGCCATTGAAGAACGTCTATTTTTTGATTCTTTAGTCCATCTATTTGCAACAAACATTTTTGTCGACAACCATAACAAGTCCATGCTTCAATCTTTAAATAAGTAAATCACACGCAGTGCTGCAAAATTACTTGGTGCTTCAAATGCACACCATCATGATGATGATCGATTGGAAAAACATGTTTTGTTATGTATAGGCCAACGAGTTATGTTATCCTACAATTTATGGGTCCCAGCAGGATTAGTCAATGGTGCTCTTGGAGTAGTAATGCAAATTGTATATGAACCATGAACTAACCCTCCACATTTTCCAACATATGTTGTTGTGGAATTTGATAAATACAATGGCCCTCCATGGGACCAAACCCAACCAAAGCATGTACCAATTCCACCCATACAACGGAATAACAAAAAACAAATCCCTCTTAAGATGGCCTGGGCATTGACTATCCATAAATCTCAAGGCATGACCTTTACAAGGCCTAACATTGACATTGGACACATTGAACGTCAAGGCTTGACCTTCACGGCAATATCACATACTACTACTATAGAAGGAATGTGAATAGCACCAGCCTTCTCATTTGAACGCTATGAAAAAATGAAGGATGTTTCTTATGTCTCACTACAAAAACAAGAAGAGGCGCTTTTATTTTCTTTGTTGCATACCTTCTAGATTCTTCTATGTTGTAACCATACTTCTATACATAAACTATTTGACTTGGTCCATACTTCTATACATAGTATGAAAGAGTTTCAAACATTTACTACCAAATACCTATAAATCATACTTTGACCTAAACACCTTGCAACAAATCACTTTTATACTCATAATTAATATACCATTACAATGCTACTCATGAAATAATATACTTCTAAAAAAATAAAAAAATAAAACTATATTATTCTTTTAGGCATTTCCTTTCCCCTGATTCCGGGGTATGCTAGTTATTTCAACATGTGATATAATAATACAAAGAGCTAAGGGCACGACATCTCCTCAAGAGTATTCTTATTATTATTGATATATTATTTATAGGATTAATCCCCATTGTGGATTAATCATGTTGGTAATTGTATTAGGACCAAATCCCCTTTTGCAAATTGATCAACAGAGAATTGTAATAGGCAGAATAAGAAGTCGTCCCCAACAGTTATTATTGAGACCCAGAAATATAATAAAGGTGGGTTTACCCACCCAGAGTGAGAAGTCGGCCCTGCCAGTGAAGACCCTTCACACGTGCTTCTTATGGGTTAACAGCCCTCGACGGGCTACTCAACAAAATCTGACACAATGTTTTTTCCAAATTCGGCCGTTGAAATGTCAAGAATCTTAAGTAACAATTAACTTTAGATTCGATGTGATTTTTTTTTAAAATCCAACTTGATAATATTTTCTCACATTGACAGAATCTGATGATATAGTAAGTTGAAATTGTGAGTGGTTTTATTGGGTGGGTTTAAAGTACAAAAAAAAATTTAAACAAAGTATCAATTTCAAGCTATTTTTAAAATTTTGATTTTATTTAACTTATTTTTTTATATAAAAATAATGTTCAATGGTGAAAAAAAATTCAAATTTTTATCCATTTTAAAATATAATTTAAACAATCATTTTAAAATTTGTTTTAAAAATCATAGGTTACTAAATTAATTAAATTCAAAATAAATAAACAAAATATTTAATAATTTTATTATGGAGAAGATGTTGAGGTTGAAAGTGTTAGCTTTTCCCCTCAACATATTTGATCTCTCTATTCTTAATAGATCCGAACTTAAATGGATCTATGCTGGTTAAATATATGTTGGTTTAATACATTAATATTACAGTATGATAAAATATCAATATTATATAATATATTAAAATATATTTATATATTAAAAAATGTTAATAGATTTTTTCATATATATTAATATATTTTATAATATATTAGGACTGTCCCTAACCACTCAATTATTTTAGTACTCTATTAATTGAAGGTAGGGCATACTAAACATAAAAAATTCAAACAAGTATATATTTTATAACTTTTTAAAATATTTATAATATATTAATATTATAAAATATATTAGTATATTAAAATATTTCATTAATGATGATGATGATGATGATGATTAACGTCCACTAAGACCTAATTTTTCTATCGAACCTTAAGAGGGTAAGTGATTACTTGTGATTCTTTAGAATTTTGTTTCTGTGCTTGAAAAGCATTAAGAGAAGCTTTCCAAGATCACCACACTTTTGTTGAGTTAAGAGGTTAGGAAGGTTGGTAGTGTGATCAATATTTTGAAAATGAGATCTAATATGGGTATATGTTGGACAATCTAAGAGAAAGTGATTTTCATCTTCAACCTTCTTAGTGTCACTAAGGTGACACACTCTTTCATGCCATGGTGTTTTAGGAATTGACCAACACCCAGTTTCACTATGGAGCTCGTGAGAATTTGTTCTTATCTTAGCAATGCTTATTTTTTTCTTTACACTTGGAAAAACAGATAGATAATTTTGATCTTCTAGATTAGGGTTGATTACATCTTTATAATATCTTAATTTTCTTTTTCCCTCTAACTCTTTACCACACCACATTTTTTCCTTAAATTTTGATTTGACATTTTTTTTAATAGTATCTTTATTCTGCAAAATGGTTTCTTCCATGATTCCCCAATAGTTTAGTCAAGACCGGACATGTTTATGTCATCCTCTCTTGAGTCGATTGTGATTATGACTTGATTTTGAAGCAATTTTAGGTAGCCTCTTGTCTTCCATGTTGTTTAACTTATTCTTATACATTAGGTATTTAGTCATAGCCATGCTCTCAATGGGGGAGAGGCATGTTTCTACGAAGAGGATGGGATAGGGTGTATTTCCTTTAATTTTGAGATTATAGGTTATAAAATTATTTTTTATTTGCTCGATCTTTATCTAGGATTCACGAGAGATACTACAGCCCGAGACTTCACATCCATAAAGAATAATAGGTGTAACAAGAGTCTTAAAGAGAAGTTTCTTCTTATCCCAACTCCAAAGATCAGCTGATTTACAATTATTTTCAAGCCCATAATAAGCTTTCCATCCCCCAATAATACTTTTCTCAATATATATATATATATATATATAATGTTTTATTATTATTTTAATGTGATATGTTACATGAACATCTCCTCCATACTAGGGTGTAGAGCCTCTAGCAATAATTGTAAATATAATAATTAAAGTTTTAAGTGTTATGTATTCTGGCTAGTGTGGGTTTCATTTGGTATGAAACCCAAAAATCAAGCCATGTTAAAGGTTGGTGTATCCCAGGCGGAGTTAAAATGCTGATTAAAATGTTGGTTCCACAAGAAAAAAATGTTATGTTGTAATTAAATAATAAAGTCCACTCAATTTATAAAAATAATAAAAATAATATTTATAATAATATATGGAGGTTGTAATAATTACTTTAAGTT
>JASDQU010372103.1:10726-44199 GCA_032191745.1 Picea mariana | reverse complement strand
CCATGTTGTTTAACTTGTTCTTATACATTATGTATCTAGTCATATCCATGCTCTCAATGGGGGAGAGGCTTGTCTCTAAGAGGAGGATAGGATAGGGCGTATTTCCTTTAATTTTGAGATTATAAGTTATAAAATTATTTTTTATTTGCTCTATCTTTCTCTAGGATTCACGAGAGATACTACAGCCCCAAAATTCACATCCATAAAGAATAACAGGTGTAACAAGAGTCTAAAATAGGAGTTTCTTCTTATCCCAACTCCAAAGATCAGTTTATTTACAATTGTTTTCAAGCCCATAATAAGCTTTCCATCCCCCAATAATCCTTTTCTCAATGCTATAATTCCAATTGAGCTTGTGGTGAATATCAATTCCAAGATATTTGTATGAAGTCGCTTCCTCCAAGTTGTTGTTGTCATATACAAAGGTATCATAAGGGATCTTATTGGATTTAATAATAATGACCTTAGTCTTATCAATATTAACAGTCATACCCATATTGGAGCAAAAATCCTTGAGGATTCTTAGTTGGTTTTCAAGATCACGGAGAGTCCTTGCCATAAGAACGATATCATTGGCATAAAGAAGAAGATTTATGACTATACCAGTGAGAGTAGGGCCAACACAACCTACTTTTTCCAAGCATTCTTCTAACTTATCAATGTATATGCCAAAAAGGGTAGGGGACAAGGGACACCCTTGTTTGACTCCGATATTGCAGTTAATCTCTTTTGACTAGCCCTCAATGTTTTTAAACTTAGCAATAACGTTCTCATACATCCTTATTGCAACAACCCTCAACTCGAGAGACACTTTTATCTCTTCCAACCTATTCCAAAGGTTTTTCCTAGGAACCATGTCAAAAGATTTTCTAAAGTCAACAAAACAACAAAAAATATTGGTTTTAGTATTTCGGAACTCCTCTGCAATGATCCTAAAGGTAACAAGATGGTCCACAGTTGAATGATAACTCCTAATCCGACCTGGCCTTTAGCTCTTTTACCGTGACTTTCTAGCCAAATGCTAATCTTCTTTTCCAAAATAATTCCATAAAGCTTGGCTAAAATCGTGCTAATCATTATGGTCCTGTAATTAGAGGGAATGTTTCTATCCCCATTTTTAAAAATAGGAACAATGAGACTTTGCATCCAGGGTTTAGGGAAGCCCTGCTTGATTGCTAAATTGAAGAGCTTGTGTATGTGAGGGATAAGGATTGGCCCTCCGATTTTAAAATTTTTAGATTGGTAGCCTTCAATGTCCTTAGCTTTCCCATTTGCAAGTCGCTTAACCCCAAACTCTATGTCATCTAAAGAAAAAACTTCTTCCTTTGTAGGGACAATAGGAATGGTGTCCATGGCATTAGGGAACTCGTAAAGACTTTTAAGGTAGGAATTCCAGTTCATTAAGGGAATCCTATTATTTTCTTTAGTATTGCGTTTTAGAATTTGGCTCCAAAACTTCTTAGGATCCAACTTGTATAGTTGTGAAAGTTGCTCTTGCCTTTTATTGATATAGTGTCTTTTTTTCCTTTTAATTAGGGCTTTGTACGTATTGATCTTATCGAGTTTTAAGGGCTCATTAGAAGCATCCCTAATGGATTTCCTAGCAATTTTACATTCTTTATCATACCAAGGGTTGGTTGTTCTATTATTCTTTTTATAGGACACCTCGAAAGAGAACTTGTTAATAGAAGTGGAAAGAGAAGTTGTAAATTATGATAGAGTTCTTCAATGTTGTCCTTATAAGTTAGAAGGTTTAATTTACTATTTAAATCCTTTAAGAAAATGTCAAATTTACTTTTGTCAAAGTGCAAATGCCTTTGATTATCATATTCTCTTCAATGGTGCTCCTATGCATGGAAAAATTTAGAGTTAGGGTTAAAGGTTTATGATCAGAGTCAGGCTCATGATCATTTAAAAGGTCAAAAGTTGTTATTTGGTTGGAAACGAGGATATCAGAGATCACATAATCGACAACACTACTACCTAGCCCATGAATACATGTCATTTGGTTGGAGTTTGACCACTTCATTACTCCATTGCAAATTATCAGGTCTTGAGAGTTGCAGAGCTTAACCAACTCGGTACCAAACAAATTTTCAATTAGGTCTTCAGAGCTTCTTTTGTAGCTATTAGATAAAACAAGGTCCTCATATAGACATAAAGGATTATGGTTGGAGTCATCACTTAAAAGAGTAGCTTGTTTAGTTGCAGTCCTAGCATTAAAGTCTCATAGCAGGAGGATATTACCTTCATTTTTCAAATTATAAATAGCTTGTTCTAAATTATTATAGGGACAATTTTTATCTAGATTATTTTTCTTATAAAAAGTAGAATTAATAGGTGCAAAATAACAAATTGCTATATACATCTTCTTAGCATTGATGTCTAAAATTTTTATCCAAATGTATTGATTAAGAGGGTCAATCTTATGAAGTTGAATGCGAGGAGAAATGCTTTTTCTAATATAACAAGCTAGGCCTCCTATCCCTCTACGGTGGGATTTTTTGTTCCATGCCAACCACAAGACAAATCCTTCCATGTTAGGGACCTTAGAATCCTCATGCTCCCAAGTTTTAGCTAGACAGATAATATCAATATCACTCGGGATCCAACTTATCATAGGACCTTTGCGCCATGGAAAGCCACGACAATTCNTCATTTTTCAAATTATAAATAGCTTGTTCTAAATTATTATAGGGACAATTTTTATCTAGATTATTTTTCTTATAAAAAGTAGAATCAATAGGTGCAAAATAACAAATTGCTATATACATCTTCTTAGCATTGATGTCTAAAATTTTTATCCAAATGTATTGATTAAGAGGGTCAATCTTATGAAGTTGAATGCGAGGAGACATGCTTTTTCTAATATAACAAGCTAGGCCTCCTATCCCTCTACGGTGGGATTTTTTGTTCCATGCCAACCAGAAGACAAATCCTTCCATGTTAGGGACCTTAGAATCCTCATGCTCCCAAGTTTTAGCTAGACAGATAATATCAATATCACTCGGGATCCAACTTATCATAGGACCTTTGCGCCATGGAAAGCCACGACAATTCCAAAAAAGGATCCCGAGTGTCCCAAATTCCTATTTATTATTATCCTTCTAGTCTCTATCCTGAACAATATCTTTTCGATTTCTAATTATTTCCCATTTTCCTTCTTTCCTGGCTTCTTTTACCTTTTGAGCTTCCTTTCTTAATTTATCTTGGTCTTCGGGAATGAGGTCCTCATTTATAAACATTCCTGACCCTTTTAAGCTCGGAGATTTACTAAGTATGCTATATTTATGGTGATTACAACTTACTTTGACACAGATAAACCTATCTTTGTGATCAATTATTTTTCCTAGCCTCTTTGCTTCTATGAGGTAAGTTGTTTCAATTTGTGATTTATTTTATTTTTTAATTCTTCTTTTACTATTGCTAGCGTATCCTCCTCTTGTTGTTCTTTTATACCAAAAAATATAAGGTTCAAGGATCTTTTGTTACGCTCATGGTCCAATTCGATTATTTTATTCATTTCCTCTTTGATGGGTTTGATATCCAATTTGTTTTCCATATTACTGAGGGTCAAATTGTTGGTTAGTTTTTCTTCTAGCTCTTTAATCCTATCTCTCAAGTTGTGATTTTCTTCAACCCTTCCTTCTTGGGTTGATTGTTTATGTTTTTCCATTTCTTGAATTCTATTCTTCATTGTCTGCAATTCACTCTTGAACCCTAAGAACCTATCCTCTATTTTATTTTGAATGGCATCTTTAATTTTTTTTTTATCAATCATTGCCTCTAGCTCTATTTGGAGTTTTACGTCTCTTTCTTCACTCATTTTTCTAATGTTTCTAACTCTATTTGGATTTTGGTATCTCTCTCTTCTCTTCTTTTTTATAATGATTCCATATAATCGTAAAGGATCTCTAGGGTGATTTTGGGGGGTCTCCCCTTGTTATGATGAGCTTTTGGAATAGGTGGTGGAGTGCTCATATTGAAAAGAAGAGAAATAAGATGTAACAATTATTATTATGGATTGACTTTATCTCTCAAATCAACTTTTACTTATGAAACTTAAAATAAAAATAAAATAAAATAATATATATATATATATATATATATAATTGGATCAAAATAAAAAGTGTCTCACCTCATTTATGATGTCCAAATGCTCAACCCGTTGAAGAAGCCAAAAATAATTTCTGAAAACCGCATAGAAGTCCAGAGAAACTACATATATTATTCTGGGTAAAAAAGGTAAAAACCAAAGAAAAGTATTATTCCCGTTCAAAACCCTAGATATATAATCTTAGAAATAAAATCTCAAAAAAAAAAAAACCAGAGAAGTTTTATTCTCATTCAAAACCACAGAGATATAATTTCAAAACAACAGAGAAGTAGTATTCCCGTTCAAAACCGCGGAGAAATATTATTTCTGTTCAATCGCAGAGAAATATTGTTTCTGTTCAAAATCGCAGAGAAATAATTTCAAAACTGGAGAGAAATAGTATTGCCTTCTAGTGTTTTTCTTTGGCTTGTAATGTTTTCACATCATTCTCTATTCTTCGAGTTGTCATAGTTGATAATACAAGATGATATGAACCTCTGAGTGCTGAGCACGATTTTTGAATTGTAAAAGGACCTAACCATCCTAATCCAATAATTTGTGGAACGTTGCACTTCCATGATGAATTGTTATCATGAAATTTACTTGCGTTGGTATCAATATTTTTCGGACGATGAGTTAGTTGTTCCCATCTTGAGTGACAATGATATTTTGACTGGTTAAGATATCGTCTCTTAGGATTTGGATGTTGATAAGGAGTTATTATAACATGATTTTCCCTTATCATACTTGTAGCATTTTCTTGGTTTAATTTCGGTGTATGATTTTATTCATGTACCAATGTTGCTTTGTTAATGGATGAATTTCGATTAGTAAGTACACTTAGAACTTCCATCATTTGTACTCCAATATCCTTATATGTCTTTTCTTCAACTAGATTGGCATCTTCATGAGCTATGATGTGGACTAGATCTATATTTTTTCCTTGTTCCACAACTTGGATTTTTACACCTAAGGACTTTGATGCTTCTTCCTAGATTTGTTCTAACTTGTTCTTCAATGACCTCTTATCATTTTTAAGATTCTTAATTTTCATAAGCATGTTTTGATTATGATTTTTTGGATGTAAATTTTCTTCTTTATTTGATGTGTCGACCTTGTTCATGTCTTTCTTCTCTGCTTCTTCCTCTTTCAATTTTCTTATTTGTTCAAGTAACCTTTGATTAAGGTTCTTCAAACAAGATTTTTCTTCATTTTTTTTTGATAGGCTCTTCTCGAGATCTTGATTCTCTTGTTCCAACTTCTGAACACATTGTTTTCTATCCTTTGAATTTTTGATCTATGTAAGCAAAATTTGCAATTCAGGAATATATCAGTGGGCACCCACCTATTCCATTGGCTCGAAATACAGTTTTGGGGAGAGGAGTTTCAATGGGCATATGGTTTTAATTGATCACTAGAAGATCAACGATTTATATTCCCCACAAGTAAACCAATTGGTTAGATCGACAAATATGTCGGGCACTGCACTGCCATGTACAAACGTCTTGTGAATTTCTATAGCTACTTTCATTTTTGAGAAATTCAAAGGAGGAGATGAAGATCGAAGACATGGTAATGGACCCAAATATGTTTTTTTGTTCCAAATGGATATTGTAGTGAACAAGAAATGCCATGCGAACCAAGTTTTTCTCGTGTGGAAACACTTATGGATGAAAGAATGGGTTTTAGTGATTCTATTCACTCATAAGAAACGTCATCAAGATTAGGAAGTCCATCAATCCTACGACAAATGGAATGTTATCAATGTAAAATTTGAAGATGAAGACTGCCAAGGATGCAAACTGGAGAGAAAGATGAAGAAAATATTTGCAACATTGTGAGCATGAGCAAAAACGCACATAGCTCGGATTGGTCCGACTAGATTGCAAATCTCAACCATACAGAGCCTCGAAGGAAAACGATACCCTTGTCTTTATTTTTGATGTATGGAAACACAATAGGAATACAAAGGATGTAATGAAGAAGATGCATGACATTGAAACAAAGAAATTGAACACTTTAATGATGTCGATAGGTTGAAGAAGGCTTATGTGAGGCTCACACTAGATTATGATGCCTTGGACGTATCTGTGAAACGTGAGTGGATCGTGGTCCATAGAAGATGAGTGATGGAAGAGGTCGTTGGGACCGTTGTAGTGATTGGCGAGGAGCCCAAGGATGTGAAGGGTAGTTTTCCTACAATTAGGTTAGACAATTTTGATTGCAGTTTGAATTGTTTTATTACACAAGTTAATAAAATGTTTGAAGATGGCATGGAAACTCAAATCCTAATAGAGAATCCATAAAAGTGATTGTGAAAATCATTGGCCATGATAACATTAATTATGTCTTTTAAATTTATTTGGAGTTGTGATGAGAAACATGTTGAGTCTGGTAAGCTCAACGTGTGATACATTGTTAGATTTGACCAATCTGACAATTTCCTATAAAAGTGTGGAAACTCCAAAGAAGTGCAAGTAAATGTCTTGGAATTAATATCATTTACATGGAGCATAGCTAACTCTATATGAATGTAGTGGTTTTGTTTGAATTAGCTACTCTAACAAGTCGTAGGTGAATACAAGACAATGAAGTGACAATGACATTGAAGGTCCAACGTCAAAGACATAGAGGAAGACTCCATACATATAAACAACTACAAAAGATGAAGATGATATCATCTCTTATTGATGAGTTGAAGTCCTACTTGGTAAAAATTTGTGATGGAACATCATTCCTTATGATTCTTTGTAAAGGAAAGTTGTTGGAATGATAAGAAGGAAGAACATAGATGTTGTTCTAGAACAACAAAGAGATTAGTCCAAGGGAAATTGGTGACAATGGTAGTCTTGCGGAAACAACAAAAGTGTAGAAGCAATAGGATGAATGCAGAAAAACAAGGTAAATTTTTTAAACGATGTTGAATAAAATAGACTCATGAACATATATTAATATGAGTCACAGATTGTTTTAGAAAGTCTATGATGTAATGTTTATTGATATGATATATTGGTCCTTGAAATGTTTGATTATGTAAATGATATCTCCATAGGATGGAGTTTGTAATGTATGTACCTGTATCTATGTAACATGTAAATGGAATATCGTTGTAAGAGATGATTATGCATGCATACCCCTTTGTTATGTATCCCTATTGATTTGCAGTGTAGGAACCTCTACTATAGAGTTTGTTAACACTTGCCAGAGTGAGCCATGTCACGGGTCGACTACATGCTCTATAGGTGGACTCTAAGAGGTGCCTAGATGATCCATGTGGATATCAATAGCTACCCACCTCTTCCATATGGCTCACATACAACTTTTATTCTGACAGTTACAATTTTTATCTTGACAATTTTTTTCTATATTTTTGGGTCCTAAACTTTTGGGGCCATTTTGAGGCCCTAAAAAACCTTTTTTGGGCCTGCCACAGTCACACTATTGTCAGATTTAGAGTGTGATGACATAATTTGTAGTCTTCGGATATACATTTCCAATGGGATATCACGAGCTTAAAATGAAGATTGTATGCAAAAGTTACGACCTCGGAAAGCTGATGTACCAACTTACCCCATCGAGGCCCACATGACTTTTGGCGCTTCATGTCCTAGGGTTAGGTTTTTGGATGTCTAGGGTTTTCTGTTTACTTCTTGATGCTAAAAAGGATTGGAGGCCTCATTTTAATGTTCTTAGATGAATGCGTGTACCCACCACATCTCTTCTTAGAGATTAGCTACCACCATTCGAGCAATATTGTTTTCATTCCACATTTTATAGTTTCAAAATATTTCTTATTTAATAAAAGTTAATTTCCACTATATCTTCGTTATTTTTCTCTGTATATATGTGTTAATGTTATGGATTTGTGTTTCATTTCGTTTCGCTCATAAATCTGGATCAATGGTATTAGAGTGCTATGCTCTTTATTTGTTTCTCTGTGCATGTCCCAAAAGAGGTTAGGGTATAAGGGACCACACCATGATAGGAAAGGGACCAAACGATGCTAGAGTTCACTAATGTCTTCCATACCTTGTGCACCAAGATGGGTATCAAAGAATCTGAGCGAAATTTGGTGCTCAAGTATCGCAATGGTCTACATAGATACATCCAAACATAAATGGAGTTTCTGGACATTTCGTTCTTTTTTACAACCTATCGATATGTTGTCAAAATCGAGCATAATCTTAAACAAAAGATGTGGCAATTTGGGTCTGCAAACCCCTCACAACAGAAGAAGGGAAAATGCAGCCCCAACCCGTAGAAAAAAGGGTAGAGAAAGGATGGAAATCCTCAGGACAACCAGTCCAAACCATAAATAAAGAAGGAAAAAGGGAAGACAAATAAAAAAACTTGGAAATAATGCGAGTTCCATAGGATCCCCTAGCATAACACCGCTAGATACCGCTCAAAGTAGTCATTGGTGGCCAAGGTGAAAGCCTATGAATCAGATGCAAGCTCCGACTTTGAGTCAGAACCAGAAAAAGGGAGACAAATAATTGATGTAGAACTAAGTGCCACAGTTTCTACCACCACCAAGGTTCAACCTGTCGAACCTGATGAACTAGAGGAAGGTGAGCGCTTCTTTCATTGACATATGTGGGTAAAGGGTACTCCACTATACTTCATCATTGATAGAGGTAGACAGAAGAAACTCATCTCAACAGAGGTCATCAAGTGGTTGGCTCTACCTACATCACCACACTCACAACCATACACCATCAGATGGCTCTGCCAAGAGAGTGATCTCCGCATCAACCAACAATGCCGCCTAGCCTATGACATCAAGCCCTTCAAAGATGAGGTATTTTGTGATGTATCCCCCCTTGAAGTTTGTGATGTTCTTTGTGACCAACCTTATTTATGGAAAGATCATGTTGTATATGAGTCTATGCATCATAGTGTTATTATTACTTTGGACATGAAATTATACACAATACCAGAGGTAGTCCCATATGAAGGATCATATCCTGTCACTAAGAGGGGGGGAGGGTGAATCAATGACACAACAATTATACCATTTTTTCATTTATTGATGCAAACATAATTTTGACACAGTATTTTAATGTGGAACCCAATTGGGAAAACCACAAACTCTTTTCTATTAACTGCAAAATTTATTTTACATGTTACATGGAAGGAAGATGTTCTTCCTTTTTGATCAACACCAACTGATCAAGATGCACCCACACCCTAGTTTACCAGCACCAACTGGTAGGAGGCTACAACCCCCTTTTTAGTCAGCTACAATTGACAAGGAAACACCAACTCCCTTTTCAGGCACCAACCTGCCCTTGCACCACCCAACCACCCTTAATACATAAGTATCTTCAGATTTTGTTTCTGGAATCTGCTTCAACTTTTGATCTTTTAATCTGGACTACAGAGACACTTTATTCTCACCTCTCTTTCTTGTTTATATATTATATAAAATGGCCTGAGTGTCATACATAGTGTCCTTTTATTTGGAGCATCACACCTCTTCATTTAACTTAACCACAATCACTGTTTTAACGTTTTTATTGTGAAGGATTTTCAGAAATTGATCACAGATATGGATCAATTTCATCCTTTAGACTCGATCCCGAATCTCTTTTATTTTCATAGAGACCAAATTCTACGGAGGCGCTTCCTTCAAACCATTACATGTGATCGAGCGTTACAAAACCACATGCTTAGTAATTACAACGATGTATTATGTTGTCATTTAGATTGCTTATATCATATGACCACCGATGGTGATCAAACACTAAGCCATAAGTTCTTGAGCGCTTATCACATCAACGGTTACGATCCAATATTCTAATGAGATGGATGGCTAACAAAAGTTCGCCCTTCATAACTTTTGGATTTGAAACCTTTCAAAACTTACGAATCAGATCTCCCAAACAGATCGGATGGTCTACGTCTATTTCACGGAAATGTATCAATCACCAGATTTGATTCTTTACAAGGATTAATATAACGACCATGATTTAATAAATTATTGATATGGATGGCCACCATTTACTCTGGGTCTTCGGAATTTGGAGATTTCAAATCTCAACACCTTCTTTCCTCCGGAGTGATCACCTGCTGTGGTAAGTCATAATACGATGGAGACCACTTGCTGTTGGTTAACATTTCATCTTACACTATCCTTACACTGTAGTAGATCGACAATTGAGAATACACTTGACATTATATCAACGGTTGAGATCTCCTTCGGGTCTCCGGACTTCAGAGATTTCAAATCTCAATCTTTCACTGTAATATGATAGACGGTTCAGATCGGACGACTAGTATCCTTGCTGACATGGTCTCCCATATTCCCTTTGCCAATGTGGTCTTCTGATGTGGTCGACTGAATATTGATGATGTAGGCTCTCAATATGAGTGCTACGTGTCTTAACCTCGTGGCTTCGAAAATTCATCCTTCGGGTGATTTTACATGTTCTCAACTTCATTTCGTCGAAGTGGTCAACGCTGAAGTTGACCATAATATTGATCCGACGGTTATCATGTATTGTCCAAATCTAACGGTCCTTATTCATTTCGGCCTTCGAGACTTTGGGTAATTCAAATTCTCTAGTTCCCAATTCTTCTGAAGTGAGATTCCCTGAAGTGTAACCTCCTCACAACTTTAAACTCGAACTGAATGTTGTTCGTTGATCGACAACTCGATCTATCTGCGATGCAGATCTTCTAGCTTATCCTATCCTTCCACTCAAAAATGATTTGATGACTAACGAGATTTCACATATTCGAGAACTCAACCTTTCTACTTATCCTGTCCTTACACTTACTTTTAATCCGATGACTGACATGATTTCGGATAAACGAACTCTCAACTCTTTCATCTTATCATGTCCTTCCACTAAAATGTGATCCAATGGTCGTGAAGACGCTCCAAGCAGATCCACGATCAAGAATGATTGTGTAGCTAGAACTTGCGAGTGATTTAACTCGTCACCTAAACTCTGCAATTGGAAGTTGTGCACTGTTGGTGAGTCAACCACAATCATTGATCTTCAAAGGTATAAGATCAGACGGTCCTGACTAATTCCAGGATTGGAACAAGCGTGACATTTAATTCTCCTTTTGATCTCCACAATTCACCCATGCCGTTGATCTGGCGATTGCACATCCGACGGTCATGATTTGATTTGAGTTTTATCGCGCCATCTCTTTTGAGATTTTGATCTTCATTCGTTAACTTTCCTGAACTTTAATCTTTGTTTGACATCAATCATTATATACTGTTTGACTGGTCGTCCAACGTTTCTTCTGAAATTCATTGCGCCATCTCTTTTGAGCTTTGATCTTCATGCGTTTGCTAACCCTCCTGAGATTTTATCATAGGAACATTGTTGATCCTATCATGATCAACAATAGTCATGAACTTCTTTAGTATTAAGGTGATGTTCTTCTGTCGATTCTTAGTATACTTTGCTTCCTGATATTAACCTTGTTGCTCTGCTTATTATGATTATTGACATCAATGACAACACATGAATGACAATATGTCTAACAATATGTCTAACAATATCCCCCTTTTTCATTGATGGCAACACACTAAGTTCATACACAAAATCCCCCTGTGATGCTGCATCTCTCCTCTGAAGTTAATCTCCCCCTTTGACATCAATGGCAAAGGATTTCTTCTCTTATGATGTGTCTGTCTAAATACTTTTGATTAGAGTCTTGACCATTGGTAACTCCTCCTGCATTCACACTTTTCCCGTCAGAACTGAATGACTCCTTCTGACGTTGATTGCTCTCTCCCTCTGAATAGGTGCCAACTAATGCATTATTTTCTTGAGAGATTTAGGTTGGAAGAAAGAGTACTCCCAATTTTTTCCTGAGATATTCAAATACATCTCTGATTAAGGGTTTTGTGAAAATATCCTCCACCTGTTCTTGTGTTCGAACATATTCCAATTTAATGTTATTATTTTCAGCCTGATCTCTTAGATAATGGTACTTTATGGGAATGTGTTTCAATTTTGAGTGTTGGACAAGGTTCTTAGAGAGACTTATAGCGCTTATATTATCACAATAGATAATAGTAGGCTCTTCAAATACTATTTTGATGTCATGTAGGGTTTGTTTCATCCATTCCACTTGTGTGCAACATTCTACTGCTGCAATATACTCAGCTTTAGTGCTAGACAAAGAAATTGAGGTATGTTTCTTGCTTATCCAAGCTACCAATGATTCTCCCAAAAATAATGATCCTCCACTTGTACTTTTTTTGTCATCTACACTTCCTGCCCTATCATCATCTAAATAGGATTTTAAAGTGAATGAACCCTTGCTAGGGTACCCCAAACCAAGATCTATGGTTCCTTTCAAATACCTAAAGATTATTTTTACAGCTTGAATATGGCTCTCCTTTGGTGGTGCTTGGAATCTAGCCACCATCCCAACAACTTGCTTGACATCAGGACTGGAAGCTGTTTACATAGAGTAAACTGCCAATCATTGATTTGTAGTGTTTTGGATCTACAACTTTGGACTCATCATCCTTGCTTAGTTTGCATCCAACTGTCATATGTGTACTAACAGGTTTGCAATCCTCTAACTGTAATATCTTGAACATATCTTTAACATACTTAGACTGATGGATAAATACTCCTCTTTTGGACTTTATTATTTTTAATCCAAGAAAGAAATTCAGTTCGCCAAGAAAAGACATTTCAAATTCTCGCTGCATCATCTTAGCAAAGTCCTTACTCAGTTTTTCATTATCACTGCGAAATATAATATCATCAACATATACTTCCACAATAATCATGTTATTACCGTCAACTTTACAGTAAAGATTGTTATCTGTTGATCCCCTTTTTAAGCCTTGTTTTTGTAAGTAAGAATCTAGCCTTGCATACCATGCTCTGGGTGCTTGTTTTAGTCCATAGAGTGATTTTTTTAATTTATAGACGTAGTCCCCTTCGTTGGTTAATTGAAACCCTTCTGGTTTCTCAATATAGACTTCCTCTTCCAAATTTCCATTGAGAAATGCTGATTTGACATCCATTTGGTACACTTTAAATTTTCTGTAGCTGGAGAAAGCTAAAAACATCCTAATTGTCTCTAAACTGGCCACATGTGAAAATGTTTCTTCATAGTCTACTCCTTCAACCTGAGCATACCCTTTACATACTAATATGGCTTTGTTCATGATTACTTGCCCATCTTCATTTATTATATTTTTATATACCCATTTAGTTCCAATGACATTTTTATTTTTTGGTCTTGGAACTAGTTCCCAAGTTTGATTTTTTTCAATTTGATCCAATTCTTCATTCACAACTTTGATCCAATTCTCATCTTTACATGCCTCTTTAATTGATCTAGGTTCAACATGTGACAACAATGCTATTTTTGTTTGATACAGTAGTTGTCTTCTTGTGTGCACTCCATCATTCATATCTCCAATAATCAGTTCTCCAGGATGATTCTTTTGAGTAATTTTTGAGGGTGTCTTTGTATCTCTTCTTGGGAATTATTCTTTTATCTCTCCATCTTGACTATCTTCTTCGCTTTCACTAGTATCCATATCATCCTCTTCCCTTATTTTTTAATTCTCTTTTACTTCTTCTACTTGTGTACCGATTGTCTCATCATCATCTTCATCTTCACTTTCAGGTATGGTCTCTTGATTTTTGATCCTTATTGTTTTTAGGCCATCCACCTTGACATCTGCACTCTCAACAATATTATGTGATCTAAGATTGTAGCATCTGTATGCTTTCTTGTTTGAAGCATATCCAAGAAAAATACCTTCATCAGATCTGGCATCAAATTTTCCAAGACTCTCATCTAGTCTTTTGATGTAGCATTTACTTCCAAAGACCTTGAAGTATTTTACTGATGGAGCTCTTCCAAACCATATTTCATAAGGGGTATTATCACTATTAACCCTGATTTGACCTTTGTTCAATATGTATACTGTTGTGCTTACATCTTTCCTCTGATATCCATCTGACAATTTTGCTTCATTGAGCATAGTCCTTGCAGCCTCCTGAACTATTCTATTCTTTCTCTCAACAATCCCATTTTGCTGAGGTGTTCTGGCAAAAAAGAATTGCCTTTTTATTCCATGGGTTTCACAGAAGAGATCAAACTCTTTTGAGGTGAACTCACCAGCATTGTCTGATCTAGGACATTTGATTTTTGTCTCCTTTTCATTTTCAACAAGGTTTTTAAAGGCTTTGAATTTGTTAAGTGCTTCTGAGTTTTATTTTAGAAAACTTCTCCATCCCATTCTAGTAAAATCATCAATGAACAACATAAAGTACGACTCTCCTTGCAAAATCTTGGTCCTCGTAGGTCCACATAGGTCAGTGTGAACAAGCTCTAAAGGTTTTGAGGTTGTGTATTCTTTTGCCTTGAACCTTATTCTAGTTTGCTTCCCTAGTTGACAGTGTCTACACATAGAATTTGAGGGTTTTATGATCTTTGACAAGTTTCTTACTGCACCAAGGTTGTTGACTTTCACTAGATTGTCAAAGTTAATATGCCCCAACCTTCTATGCCATAGCCAACTTTCATCTACTGAATTTATATGACACTCCTCATTCAATTTTGCATCTAGTATATATACATTTTCAGAAGTTCTAGGAGCAGTACCAACTAATTTTATTGTGTCTTCTCTCCTAATATCACATTTTTGGGAATCAAAGATGTAGAAGTGCCCCTGATCATAGGTTTGGATGACACTTAATAAACTAGGCTTTATTTTTTCGACAAGTAGCACATTTCTAGCTTTGTCTTTTCCCAAGCTCACAATGCCTTTCCCAGAAGAATTATCACCAGATGTAACTTTACCCTTTTGTTTCTTTAAGTTTAAAAACTTATCCTTGTTACCTGTCATATGTTTTTAGCACCCACTATAAACATACCAGCAATCCTTTTTATCTTGAGATTTTAGGGTAATACGACATTCCTTTTTTGATGTTTTTTTCCTCCAAAGTTTCTTTTGCTCTCTAATGAAATTCGGTTGTTCTGAAACTTCCACTAATCTGCAATTAATGGCCTTATGTCCATGGTTATGACATCTAAACCATTTTAAGTCCCCTTCTTGTAGAGGTTCAAAGGAGTTATAGTTTCTTTTTTTAACTGATTTACTGCTTGGTTATCTTTAAGAATATTGTTCTTGACCTTCATATTTTTATTTCTATATTCTCTACAATTTATAGCTTCGTGTCCGAAATTAGAGCATGCAAAGAAATAACCAAAGAAAATACGAGGATACCTGTTTTGATAAAAATTCTTTGGTATTGTCTTGTCTTCCTTCCAGATGGGTGGAAGTAATCCTTTGGAGTTCGGATCATTACTTATCTTCTCTTCATTTTTCTTCTTGAATGTATTGGGGAGAGCATCTACATAAGATTTTGAGTTAACTTGGATTTCCTTTTGAGAGTAACCTATTCCATTTTTATGACCTGAATCCCTTTGCATGGTAATAATCTTATCTAATATTTTAGAGCTATTTTCATATTTTGTTTGAATGATTTTTGCATCCAGTTCCTTTATTAGGTGAACTATTTCTGCCTCCATTCTTTCACAAGTTATTTTTTTTTCCTTAAGAGACTTTTCCAGACTTTCTTCGATCTTATTTGCTTCTAAGATTTGTTTTTTCAGGTTGCTCATGAGTTTTTCCATCTCTTTTTCTTCTTGTTCATGTTTTTCCTTTTTTTCAACTACAAAACTTTTGAATTATCTATATCTGGTTTTGTATTTTCTTAATTCATCCAAGGCATTGAGAAGTTCTTCCTCCATATTAAATTCTGCTCCATCTTCTAACTCCTTCTCATGTTTAATTTTTTCTATCTCATTAGATTCTTGAATACCTAAGAAAATGACTTCATCTTCATCCGATTCATCATTGTCACTAGATTCTGACGAGCTGCTGTTTTCTGTTGTCACATTGAGTCTGGTAAGCTCAATGTGTGATACATTGTTAGATTTGACCAATCTAACAATTTCCTGTAGTGTGGAAACTCCAAAGAAGTGCAAGTAAATGTCTTGGAATTGATATCATTTACATTGAACATAGCTAACTCTATATGAATGTAGTGGTTTTGTTTGAATTAGCTACTCTAACAAGTCGTAGGTGAATACAAGACAACGAAGTGACAATGACATTGAAGGTCCAACGTCAAAGATGTAGAGGAAGACTCCATACATATAAACAACTACAAAAGATGAAGATGATGTCATCTCTTATTGATGAGTTGAAGTCCTACTTGGTAAAAATTTGTGATGTAACATCATTCCTTATGATTCTTTGTAAAGGAAAGTTGTTGGAATGATAAGAAGGAAGAACATAGATGTTGTTCTAGAACAACAAAGAGATTAGTCCAAGGGAAATTGGTGACAATGGTAGTCTTGCGGAAGCAACAAAAGTGTGGAAGCAATAGGATGAATGCAGAAAAACAAGGTAAATTTTTTAAACGATGTTGAATAAAATAGACTCATGAACATATATTAATATGAGTCACACATTGTTTTAGAAAGTCTATGATGTAATGTTTATTGATATGATATATTGGTCCTTGAAATGTTTGATTATGTAAATGATATCTCCATAGGATGGAGTTTGTAATGTATGTACCTGTATCTATGTAACATGTAAATGGAATATCGTTGTAAGAGTTGACTATGCATGCATACCCCTTTGTTATGTATCCCTATTGATTTGCAGTGTAGGAACCTCTACTATAGAGTTTGTTAACACTTGCCAGAGTGAGCCATGTCACAGGTCGAATGCATGCTCTATAGGTGGACTCTAAGAGGTGCCCAGATGATCCAGGTGGATATCAATAGCTACCCACCTCTTCCATATGGTTCACATACAACTTTTATTTTGATAGTTACAATTTTTATCTTGACAATTTGTTTCTATATTTTCGGGTCCTAAACCTCTGGGGCCATTTTGAGGCCCTAAAAAACCTTTTTTGGGCCTGCCACAGTCACACTATTGTTAGATTTAGAGTGTGATGACATAATTTGTAGTTCTCGGATATACATTTCCAATGGGATATCACGCGCTTAAAATGAAGATTGTATGCAAAAGTTACGACCTCGGAAAGCTGATGTACCAACTTACCCCATCGGGGCCCACATGACTTTTGGCGCTTCATCTCCTAGGGTTAGGTTTTTGGATGTCTAGGGTTTTCTGTTTACTTATTGATGCTAAAAAGGATTGGAGGCCTAATTTTAATGTTCTTAGATGAATGCGTGTAGCCACCACATCTCTTCTCATAGATTAGCTACCACCATTCGAGCAATATTGTTTTCATTCCACATTTTATAGTTTCAAAATATTTCTTATTTAATAAAATTTAATTTCCACTATATCTTTGTTATTTTTCTCTCTATGTATGTGTTAATGTTATGGATCTGTGTTTCATTTTGTTTCGCTCATAAATCTGGATCTATGGTATCCGAGTGGTATGATCTTTATTTGTTTCTCTGTGCATGACCCAAAAGAGGTTAGGGTATAAGAAGTTGGGACTCAAAGTAGTTGAGCCTTTTCAAGATTAACCTTTCCGAACCCAACGACCGCCCATAGGGGAAGAAAAGAGATATGACGGGGAAAGAGATCCATTTAAACTATTTCTTGAGGAATCCCTCTTGCAACAAAGGAACAAGATGATGGATAAATTTGCACAAATCCTTCGATGACTGCCAATAGGCGATGCATCTACCTCAAGCGGAGGCACCACCCCCTTCAATGTACATATCAATTTTGATATTCCTATATTTGAAGTTCAAATAGATGCAGATGTTGTAGACAAATGGTTAAACCTTCTAGAAGGGTATTTTTATATCCACAAATTTTCTTATAGAGAAAATATTACATTTGCGATCCTCAAGGCCGCCCCCCATGTCAAATATTGGTTGGAGAATTTATGAGAGAAAAAAGGAAACAAAGGGATCTACATTATTTGTAGTTGCACCCACTTAGGGTTCCTTTAAGGATGCTATTAAGGAACAATACTAGCATGTTGTAAGTTATGATGACTTATATACAAGATGGACCACACCATGATAGGAAAGGGACCAAACGATGCTAGAGTTCACCAATGTCTTCCATACCTTGTGCACCAAGATGGGTATCAAATAATCTGAGTGAAATTCGGTGCTCAAGTACCGCAATGGTCTGCATAGATACATCCAAACATAAATGGAGTTTCTGGACATTTCGTTCTTGGTCACAACCTATCGATTTGTTATCAAAATCGAGCATAATCTTAAACAGAAGATGTGGCAATTTGGGTCTGCAAACCCCTCACAATAGAAGAAGGGAAAATGTGGCCCCAACCCGTAGAAAAAAGGGTAGAGAAAGGATGGAAATCCTCAGGACAACCAGTCCAAACCATAAATAAAGAAGGAAAAAGAGAAGACAAATAAAAACACTTGGAAATAGTGCGAGTTCCATAGGATCCCCTAGCATAACACCGCTGAATGCCGCTCAAAGTACTCATTGGTGGCTGAGGTGAAAGCCTATGAATCAAATGCAAGCTCCGACTTTGAGTCAGAACCAGAAAAAGGGAGACAAATAATTTATGTAGAACCCAGTGCCACAGTTTCTACCACCACCAAGGTTCAACCTGACGAACCTGATGAACTAGAGGAAGGTGAGCGCTTATTTCATTGACATATGTGGGTAAAGGGTACTCCACTGTACTTCATCATTGATAGAGGTAGCCAGAAGAAACTCATCTCAACAGAGGTCGTCAAGCGGTTGGCTCTACCTACATCACCACACTCACAACCATACACCATCAGATGGATCTGCCAAGGGAGTGATCTCCACGTCAACCAACAATGTCGCCTAGCCTATGAGATCAAGCCCTTCAAAGATGAGGTATTTTGTGATGTATCCCCCCTTGAATTTTGTGATGTTCTTTGTGACCAACCTTATTTATGGAAACATCATGTTGTATATGAGTCTATGCCTCATAGTGTTATTATTACTTTGGACATGAAATTATACACAATACCAGAGGTAGTCCCATCTGAAGGATCAGATCCTGTCACTAAGAGGGGGGGAGGGTGAATCAATGACACAACAATTATATCAATTTTTCATTTATTAATGCAAACATAATTTTGACACAGTATTTTAATGTGGAACCGTATTGGGAAAACCACAAACTCTTTTCTATTAACTGCAAAATTTGTTTTACATGTTACATAGAAGGAAGATGTTCTTCCTTTTTGATCAACACCAACTGATCAAGATGCACCCATACTCTAGTTTGCTAGCACCAACTGGTAGGAGGCTACAACCCCCTTTTTAGTCAGCTACAATTGACAAGGAAGCACCAACTCCCTTTTCATGCACCAACCTGCCCTTGCACCACCCAACCACCCTTAATACATAAGTATCTTCAGATTTTGTTTCTGGAATCTGCTTCAACTTTTGATCTTTTAATCTAGACTGCAGAGACACTTTCTTCTCACCTCTCTTTCTTGTTTATATATTATATAAAATGGCGTGAGTGTCATACATAGTGTCCTTTTATTTGGATCATCACACCTCTTCGTTTAACTTAACCATAATCATTGTTTTAACATTTTTATCATGAAGGATTTTCAGAAATTGATCACAGATATGGATCAATTTCATCCTTTATACTCGATCCCGAATCTCTATTATTTTCATAGAGACCAAATTCTACGGAGGTGCTTCCTTCAAACCATTACATGTGACCGAGCGTTACAAAACCATGGGCTTAGTAATTACAACGACGTATTATGTTGTCATTTAGATCCCTTATATCATATGACCAACGATGGTGATCAAACACTAGGCCATAAGTTCTTGAGCGCTTATCACATCAACGGTTACGATCCAATATTCTAATGAGATGGACGGCTGACAAAAGTTTGCCCTTCATAACTTCTGAATTTGAAACCTTTCAAAACTTATGAATCAGATCTCCCGAACAAATCAGACGGTCTACATCTATTTTGCAGAAACGTATCAATCACCAGATTTGATTGTTTACAAGGCTTAATCTAACGACCATGATTTAATAAAATATTGATATGGATGGCCACCATTTACTCCGGGTCTTCGAAATTTGGATATTTCGAATCTCAACACCTTCTTTCCTCCGGAGTGATCACCTGCTGTGGTAAGTCATAATACGATGGAGACCGCTTGCTGTCGGTTAACATTTCATCTTACACTATCCTTACATTGTAGTAGATCGACAATCGAGAATACACTCGACATCAGATCAACAGTCGAGATCTCCTTCCGGTCTCTGGACTTCAAAGATTTCAAATCTCAATCTTTCATTGTAATATGATCGACGGTTCAGATCGGACGACTAGTATCCTTGCGGTCTCCCATATTCCCTTTGCCAATGTCGTCTTCTGATGTGGTCGACTGAATATTGATGACGTAGGCTCTCAATATGAGTGCTATGTGTCTTAACCTCATGGCTTCAAAACTTCGGCCTTCGGGTGATTTTACATGTTCTCAACTTCATTTCGTCGAAGTGGTCAGCGCTGAAGTTGATCATAATATTGATCCGACAGTTATCATGTATTGTCCAAATCTAACGGTTCTTATTCATTTCAGCCTTCGAGACTTCGAGTAATTCAAATTCTCTAGTTCCCAATTCTTTTGAAGTGAGATTCCCTAAAGTGTAAACTCCTCACAACTTTAAACCCGAACTGAATGTTGTTCATTAATCATGGTTTTAGATCGACAAATCGATCTATTGCGATGCAGATCTTCTAGCTTATCATATCCTTCCACTTGAAAATGATCTGACGACTGACGAGATTTCGCATATTCGAGAACTCAACCTTTCTACTTATAATGTCCTTACAATTACTTTTAATCCGACGACTGACAGGATTTTGGATAAACGAACTCTCAACTCTTTCATCTTATCCTAGCCTTCCACTAAAATGTGATCCAATGGTCGTGAAGACACTCCAAGCAGATCCACGATCAAGAATGATTGCGTGGCTACAACTTGCGAGTGATTTAACTCGTCACCTAAACTCTGCAATTGGAAGTTGTGCACTGTTGGTGAGTCAACCGCAATCATTGATCTTCAAAGGTATAAGATCAGACGGTCCTGACTAATTCCAGGATTGGAACAAGCGTGATATTTAATTCTCCTTTTGATCTCCGCAATTCACCCCTGTCGTTGATCTGGCGATTGCACATCCGACGGTCATGATTTGATTTGAGTTTTATCGCGCCATCTCTTTTGAGCTTTTGATATTCATTCGTTAACTCTCCTGAACTTTAATCTTTGTTTGACATCAGTCATTATATACTGTTTGACTGGTCGTCCAACGTTTGTTATGAAATTCATTACGCCATCTCTTTTGAGCTTTGATCTTCATGCGTTTGCTAACCCTCTTGATATTTTATCATAGGAACATTGTTGATCCTATCGTGATCAACAATAGTCATGAATTTCTTCAGTATTAAGGTGATGTTCTTCTATTGATTCTTAGTATACTTTGCTTCCGACGATTAACCTTGCTGCTCTACTTATTATGATTATTGACATCAATGACAACACATGAATGACAATATGTCTAACAATATCCCCCTTTTTCATTGAAGGCAACACACTAAGTTCATACACAAACTCCCCCTGTGATGCTGCATCTCTCCTCTGAAGTTAATCTCCCCCTTTGACATCAATGGCAAAGGGTTTCTTCTCTTATGATCTGTCTATCTAAATACTTCTGATCAGAGTCTTGACCATTGGTAACTCCTCCTGCATTCACACTTTTCTCGTCAGAACTGAATGACTCCTTCTGACGTTGATTTCTCTCTCCCCCTGAATAGGTGCCAACTGATGCATTATTTTCTTGAGATATTTAGGTTGGAAGAAAGAGTACTCCCAATTTTTTCCTGAGATATTCAAATACATCTCTGATTAGGGGTTTTGTGAAAATATCCGCCACCTCTTCTTGTGTTGGAACATATTCCAATTTAATGTTATTATTTTCAGCCTGATTTCTTAGATAATGGTACTTTATGGGAATGTGTTTCGATTTTGAGTGTTGGACAGGGTTCTTAGAGAGACTTATAGTGCTTATATTATCACAGTGGATAATAGTAGGCTCTTCAAATACTATTTTGATTTCCTGTAGGGTTTGTTTCATCCATTCCACTTGTGTGCAACATTCTACTGCTGCAATATACTCAACTTCAGTGCCAGACAAAGAAATTGAGGTCTGTTTCTGGCTTATCCAAGCTACCAATGATTCTCCCAAAAATAATAATCCTCCACTTGCACTTTTTTTGTCATCTACACTTCTTGCTCAATCATCATCTGAATAGGATTTTAAAGTGAATGAACCCTTGGTAGGGTACCCCAAACCAAGATCTATGGTTCCTTTCAAATATCTAAAGACTATTTTTATAGCTTGAATATGGCTCTCCTTTGGTGCTGCTTGGAATCTAGCCACCATCCCAACAACTTTCTTGACATCAGGACTGGAAGCTATTTACATAGAGTAAACTGCCAATCATTGATCTGTAGTGTTTTGAATCTACAACTTTGGACTCATCATCCTTGCTTAGTTTGCATCCAACTGTCATATGTGTACTAACAGGTTTGCAATCCTCTAACTGTAATATCTTGAACATATCTTTAACATACTTATACTGATGGATAAAGACTCTTCTTTTGAACTTTATTATTTGTAATCCAAGAAAGAAATTTAGTTCGCCAAGAAAAAACATTTCAAATTCTTGCTGCATCATCTTAGCAAAGTCCTTACTCAATTTTTCATCATCACTGCGAAATATAATATCATCAACATATACTTCCACAATAATCATGTTATTACTGTCAACTTTACAGTAAAGATTGTTATCTGTTGATCCCCTTTTTAAGCCTTGTTTTTGTAAGCAAGAATCTAGCTCTGCATACCATGCTCCGGGTGCTTGTTTTAGTCCATAGAGTGATTTATTTAATTTATAGACATAGTCCCCTTTGTTGGTTAATTGGCACCCTTCTGGTTGCTCAATATAGACTTCCTCTTCCAAATTTCCATTGAGAAATGCTGATTTGACATCCATTTGGTACACTTTAAATTTTCTGTAGCTGGAGAAAGCTAAAAACATCCTAATTGCCTCTAAACTGGCTACATGTGCAAATGTTTCTTCATAGTCTACTCCTTCAACCTGAGCATACCCTTTACATACTAATATGGCTTTGTTCATGATTACTTGCCCATCTTCATTCATTATATTTTTATATACCCATTTAGTTCCAATGACATTTTTATTTTTTGGTCTTGGAACTAGTTCCCAAGTTTGATTTTTTTTCAATTTGATCCAATTCTTCATTCACAGCTTTGATCCAATTCTCATCTTTACATGCCTCTTTAATCGATCTAGGTTCAACATGTGACAACAATGCTATTTTTTTTTGATACAATAGTTGTCTTCTTGTGTGCACTCCATCATTCATATCTCCAATAATCAGTTCTCCAGGATGATTCTTTTGAGTAATTCTTGAGGGTGTCTTTGTATCTCTTCTTGGGAATTCTTCTTTTATCTCTCCATCTTGACTATATTCTTCACTTTCACTAGTATCCATATCATCCTCTTCCCTTATTTTTTCATTCTCTTCTACTTCTTCTACTTGTGTACCGATTGTCTCATCATCATCTTCATCTTCACTTTCATGTATGGTCTCTTGATTTTTGATCCTTATCGTTTTTAGGCCATCCACCTTGACATATGCACTCTCAACAATATTATGTGATCTAATATTGTAGCATCTGTATTCTTTCTTTTTTGAAGCATATCTAAGAAAAATACCTTCATCAGATCTGGCATCAAATTTTCCAAGACTCTCATCTAGTCTTTTGATGTAGCATTTACTTCCAAAGACCTTGAAGTATTTTATTGATGGAGCTCTTCCAAACCATAGTTATTAAGGGGTATTATCACTATTAACCCTGAGCTGACCTTTGTTCAATATGTATACTGCTGTGCTTACATCTTCCCTTTGATATCCATCTAACAATTTTGCTTCATTGAGCATAGTCCTTGCAGCCTCCTGGACTATTCTATTCTTTCTCTCAACAATCCCATTTTGCTGAGGTGTTCTGGCAAAAAAGAATTGCCTTTTTATTCCATGGCTTTCATAGAAGAGATCAAACTCTTTTGAGGTGAACTCACCAGCATTGTCTGATCTAGGACATTTGATTTTGGTCTCCTTTTCATTTTCAACAAGGGTTTTAAAGGCTTTGAATTTGTTAAGTGCTTCTGAGTTTTATTTGAGAAAACATATCCATCCCATTCTATTAAAATCATCAATGAACAACATAAAGTAAGACTCTCCTTGCAAAATCTTGGTCCTCGTAGGTCCACATAGGTCAGTGTGAACAAGCTCTAAAGGTTTTGAGGTTGTGTATTCTTTTGCCTTGAACCTTATTCTAGTTTGCTTCCCTAGTTGACAGTGTCTACACATAGAATTTGAGGGTTTTATGATCTTTGACAAGTTTCTTACTGCACCAAGGTTGTTGACTTTCACTAGACTGTCAAAGTTAATATGCCCCAACCTTCTATGCCATAGCCAACTTTCATCTACTGAATTTATATGACACTCGTCATTCAATTTTGCATCTAGTATATATACATTTTCAGGAGTTCTAGGAGCAGTACCAACTAATTTTGTTGTTTCGTCTCTCCTAATATCACATTTTTGGGAATCAAAGATGTAGAAGTGCCCCTGATCATATGTTTGGATGACACTTAATAAACTAGGCTTTATTTTTTCAACAAGTAGCACATTTTTGGCTTTGTCTTTTCCCAAGCTCACAATGCCTTTCCCAGAAGAATTATCACCAGATGTAACTTTACCCTTTTGTTTCTTTAAGTCTAAAAACTTATCCTTGTTACATTTCATATGTTTTGAGCACCCACTACAAACATACCAGCGATCCTTTTTATCTTGAGATTTTAGGGCAATAAGACATTCCTTTTTTGATGTTTTTTTCCTCCAAAGTTTCTTTTGCTCTCTAATGAAATTTGGTTGTTCTGAGACTTCCATTAATTTGCAATTAATGGCCTTATGTCCATGGTTATGACATCTAAACCATTTTAAGTCCCTTTCTTGTAGAGGTTCAAAGGAGTTATAGTTTCTTTTTTTAACTCGATTTACTGCTTGGTTATCTTTAAGAATATAGTTCTTGACCTTCATATTTTTATTTCTATATGCTCTACAATTTATAGCTTTGTGTCCGAAATTAGAGCATGCAAAGAAATAACCAAGGAAAATATGAGGATACCTGTTTTGATAAAAAAATTCTTTGGTATTGTCTTGTCTTCCTTTCATATGGGTGGAAGTAATCCTTTGGATTTCTGATCATTACTTATCTTCTCTTCATTTTTCTTCTTGAATGTATTGAGGAGAGCATCTACATAAGATTTTGAGTTAACTTGGATTTCCTTTTGAGAGTAACCTATTCCAATTTTATGACCTGAATCCCTTTGCATGGTAATAATCTTATCTAATATTTTAGAGTTATTTTCAGATTTTGTTTGAATAATTTTTGCATCCAGTTCCTTTATTAGGTGAACTATTTCTGCCTCCATTCTTTCACAAGTTATTTGTTTTTCATTAAGAGACTTTTCCAGACTTTCTTCGATCTTATTTGCTTCTAAGATTTGTTTTTTCAAGTTTCTCATGAGTTTTTCCATCTCCTTTTCTTCTTGTTCATGTCTTTCCTTTTGTTCAACTACAAAACTTTTCAGTTGTCTATATCTGGTTTTGTATTTTCTTAATTCATCCAAGGCACCGAGAAGTTCTTCCTCCATATTAAATTCTGCTCCATCTTCTAACTCCTTCTCATGTTTAATTTTTTCTATCTCATTAGATTCTTGAATACCTAAGAAAATGACTTCATCATCATCAGATTCATCGTTGTCACTAGATTCTAATGAGTTGTTGTTTTCTTCTTTTGAGTAATTTTTTTTTCCCTTTGTAAAACTTTTTCTTGTAGTTGGGTTTTTTCTTCTTCTTGTATTGTTTGGTTTTGTTTTCTTCATCTTCAAGGTCCTCCTTGGGATAGGGACACTTAGATGCAAAATGAAAAACTTTGCCACAGTTAAAACATTTGAAAGGAAACTTGCCTTTGTACTTCCCTGATCCTTTATGAAGTTTTCTAATGAAATTGGCTTCTTCCACATCAGATTCTTCATGATGGAAGGATTGAAGTTTTTACTTCTGTTTTACCTTTGTTTTAGACGCTTTGAAAACTGTTTCATCTTTTGCTGATTTATCATTCCTTGTTCTCATTTCATATGCGGTAAAAATTCCATGGAGCTTATCAACTCTGAGTGTGTCTAGATCAGATCTATCTTCAATTGAAGAAATCTTTGCATCATATCTCATAGGTAATGAACTTAGTATTTTTTTGCACAATGGGTTTATCTGTAATCTCTTCTCCTACCACTCTAATTGAGTTAACCACTTCAGCTACCTTATGAAAGTACTCAAGAATATTTTCTTCTTCTTTCATTTTCAAATTTTCAAAATGAGCTCTATAGGTCTGTAGTTTGGCTTCCTTGACTTTGTCATATCCTTCATATACAACCTCCAACTTGTACCAGATTTCTTTGGCCGATTTGCAATGGATAACCTTCACACATATAGAATTATTCAACCCTCCTAGAATTCCATTAACTGCTCTTGAGTTGTCATTACATATTTTCTGTCCTGCAACGTCTTTGGGTGGAGTAGTTGGTGCAGTGTAACCATCTACAACATATTGCCAGATATCAAAACCAAGGGCCAACAAGAATTTTTTCATTCTTATTTTCCACAGAGCATAGCCTCCTCCATTGAACAATGGTGTTTTGTTGTTGGACATTCCTTCTTGTTGATCCATCTTTAGGATCTACCTTCAAGTTTGTTAAACTATGCTGAAGGAACCCCCTCTGATACCAATTGAAGGATCAGATCCTGTCACTGAGAGGGGGGGTGAATCAGTGACACAACAATTATATCAATTTTTCATTTATTAATGCAAACAAAATTTTAACACAGTATTTTATCGTGGAACCCAATTTGGAAAACCAAAAACTATTTTCTATTAACTGCAATTTTTTTTTTACATGTTACAATATAGAAGGAAGATGTTCTTCCTTTTTGATCAACACTAACTGATTAGGATGCACCCACACCCTAGTTTACCAACACCAACTGGTAGGAGGTTACGGCCCCCTTTTTAGTCAGCTACAACTGACAAGGAAGCACCAACTCCCACTGTAGGCACCAACCTGCCCTTGCACTACCCAACCACCCTTAATACATAAGTATCTTCAGATTTTCTTTCTAGAATCTTCTTCAGCTTTTGATCTTCTGATCTTGACTACAGAGACACTTTCTTCTCACCTCTCTTTCTTGTTTATATATTCTATAAAATGGCGTGAGTGTTATACACAATGTCCCTTTATTTGGAGCATGACACCTCTTTCTTTAACTTAACCATAATCACTATTTTAACATTTTTATCGTGAAGGATTTTCAGAAATTGATCACAGATATGGATCAATTTCATTCTTTTGACTCGATCTCGAATATCTGTTATTTTCACAGAGACCAAATTCTACGGAGGCACTTCTTTCAAACCATTACATGTGACTGAGCGTTACAAAACCACGGGCTTAGTAATTACAATGACGTATTATGTTGTCATTTAGATCCCTTGTATCATATGACCAACGACGGTGACCAAACACTAGGCCATAAGTTCTTGAGCGCTTATCAAATCAACGGTTACAATCCAATCTTCTGATGAGATGGATGGCTGACGAAACTTCTCCCTTCAGAACTTCTGGATTTGAAACCTTTCAAAACTTCTGAATCACATCTCCCGAACAGATCAGATGGTCTACATCTATTTTGCGGAAACATATCAATCGTCAGATTTGATTCTTTACAAAGATTAATATAACGACCATGATTTAATAAAGCGTTGAGTTGGATGGCCACCATTTACTCCAGGTCTTCAGAATTCAGAGATTTTGAATCTCAACACCTTCTTTCCTCTGGAGTGATCACCTGCTGTGGTAAGTCATAATACGGTGGAGACCGATTGTTGTCGGTTAACATTTCATCTTACATTATCCTTCCACTATAGTAGATCGATGTTGAGAATACACTCGACATCAGATCGACGGTCAAGATCTCCTTAAGGTCTCTGGACTTTAGAGATTTCAAATCTCAATATTTCACTACAATATGATTGACCATCGAGAATGCTCCGAAGTGATATTTCAGATCGGACGACTCGTATCCTTGCTGACGTGGGATCCCATATTCCCTTTGCTGATGTGGTCTTCTAATGTGGTCGACTGAATATTGATGACGTAGGCTCTCAATATGAGTGCTACATGTCTTAACCTCATGGATTCGAAACTTCGACCTTCGGGTGATTTTACATGTTCTCAACTTCATTTCGTTGAAGTGGTCAGTGCCGAAGTTGACCATCATCCTGATCCGATGGTTATCATGTATTGTCTAGATCTAACGGTTCTTATTCATTTCGGCCTTCGGGACTTCGAGTAATTTGACTTCTCTAGTTCCCAATTCTTCCGAAGTGAGATTCCCCAAAGTGTAACCTCCTCACAATTTTTAACCCGAACAGAATGTTGTTTGTTGATCATGGTTTTAGATCGACGATGCGATCTACCTATGATGTATCTCTTTATCTTATCCTATCCTTCCACTCGAAAATGATCCAACGACTGACGAGATTTCACATATTCGATAACTCAACCTTTCTGCTTATCCTGTCCTTCCACTTATTTTTAATCCGACGACTGACGTGATTTCGGATAAACGAACTCTCAACCCTTTTATCTTATCCTTTCCTTCCGCTAAAATTTGATCCAACGGTCGTGAAGACACTCCAAGAAGATCCATGATCAAGAATGATTGCGGAGCTACAACTTGCGAGTGATTTAACTCGTCACCCAAAATCCACAATTGGAAGTTGTGTGTTGTTGGTGAGTCAACCACAATCATCGATCTTCGAAGGTATAAGATCGGGCGGTCTTGACTAATTGCGGGATTGGAACAAGCATGATATTTAATTCTCCTTTTGATCTTCACAATTCATCCCTACTATTGATCTGGTGATTGCGCATCCGACGATCATGATTTGATATGTGTTTTATCATGCTATATCGTCTGAGCTTTTGATCTTCATTTGTTAACTCTCCTGAGATTTAATCTCTGTTTAACATTAGTCATTATATACTGTTTGACTGCTCGTCCAACATTTCTTCTAGTGCCATCTCTTATGAGCTTTTATCTTCATGCGTTTGCTAACCCTTCTGAGATTTTATTATAGGAGCATTGTTGATCCTACCGTGATCAACAATAGTCACAAATTTCTTCAGTCTTAAGGTGATGTTTTTCTGTCAATTCTTAGTATACTTTGCTTCTTGAGATTAAACTTGTTTCTCTACTTATTATGACCGTTGAAATCAATGAAAAAACATGAATGACAATATGTCCAACACCATCTACCACCATTTCCTTGTTCTCTTCCAAGTAATGTAGAAAGGTCATCTCTCAGACTGAGAAGTTTGTCTTCTTCATGATTCACGCTCAAAGTGAGTGAAAGGTTGTAGCCACATCCATGGCCTCTAAGACAGGTCTCTCCATGCATAAGAAGTAAGTGGATAAGGTCATGGAAGAATACAAAGACATCTTCTACTCACCCACTAGGGTACCTCTACACTGTTAGGTCAAGCACTCAATCGATATGACCCCCGACGCATCGCTACCTAATGGGCCAGTCTATCACTGCTCTTTGTTAGGAAATGAGGAAATCAAGCGCTAGATCCAAGAGCTTCTCAAAGAGGGGCACATTTGCCCAAGCTCATCACCTTGTGGAAGCCCAATCATGCTTGTGCAGAAGAAATACGGGTCCTGGCGACTCTGCATTGATTACCGAGACCTAAATAAAATCACAATCAGGAAATAATACCCAATTCCCCAAATTGATGATCTCCTTGACCAACTCAAGGGGGAAAAATACTTCAGTAAGATTGATATGAAGTCCGACTACCACTAGGTCCAATAAAGCATATCGATGTATGGAAGACTACCTTCAAGTCCAAAGAATGTATTTTTGAATGGTTGGTCATGCCCTTGGGCTTGAAAAATGCCCCAACAACTTTCATGAGGATGATGGATGATATATTTCATATTTTTACCAATTATTTTGTGGTGGTGTATTTGGATGACATCCTCATCTTCAACAAGAATTGGGAAGAACACTTGCAACACATTCAACAATTTTTGCACACTTTGCGACAACACAAGCTATATGCAAATTTTGAAAATTCTCCTTCGGCATGAATAGGGTCTAGTACCTAGGATACATTGTTGATGAGCATGGGGTGCATGTTGATCCAACCAAGATCTAGGTCATCCGTGACTAGCCATCCCTGACCACACTCACTGAGCTTTAGATCTTCTTAGGCCTTGCCAATTTCTATCGCAGGTTCATGTTGGGATTCTCCCACATTGCAAGGGCCCTTAGCCAAGTGACCAAGGGTGGTGGCAAGGAAAAATTCACGTGGGGCCATTTGTAATAGAAAGTATTCGATGATTTGAAGCAACGCTTAGGCTCAACCCCAGTGCTCACATTACTCAACCTATAACAACCTTTTGGGATTGAGACAGATGCTTCAGACTATGTTGCGGGCACAATTATCACTCAACATGGAAATCCCGTGGCCTATCATAGTGATATGTTATCAGATAATGTTCGTAAGTACCCCACTTACGAAAAATAAATGTATTCCATTATACAAGCCTGCCGCTAGTGGATGTATTACATTATTGAGAAGGAGACAATCATCCACATTGATCATAAGCCTCTACAGTTGAATCATGTAGACACAAGGAAAATTGCAGAATGAATACCATCAGAAGTGGTCCACATACTTGCAATAGTTCCATCTCAACATCGAGTATAAGACATGGAGCACCAACCATGTCACTGACTTCCTCAACTAACCTCCAGTTTCCGCACTAACCATGGTGCTAAAATCTTGTGGACATGAAACCTATGGATGGCCCCAACTCTATGAGTGCGATCCCGACTTCGCCACTACCTACCAGATGTTGGGAACAAACACAATTTTCACTTATTTTCATCTACATGACTAGTGGTTGTGCCATCAGAAAGCGAGCGAAGAAGATTTGGGAAGCTCACTATAGTTGGGTGGCAGGACACTTCGACGTAGAGAAGACAATGGCAGTGTTGCAACAACATTTCTATTGGTCAAAACTTCGACAGGATGTCAAAAACTATATCAGTTCCTGCACGACCTATGCCATTGCCAAACCAACCATTAAGAAACAATACATGTGCACCCCTATGCCTACTCCCGACGGGACCTAGGAATCCATATCAATGGACTACATGTTAGGCCTTCCTTCAACCAAACAGGCAAATGATTGTGTTTTCATGGTTGCTGATCGATTTTCCAAGATGGAGATTCTGGTCACCTATAAGAAAAGCATCACAGTAGAGGCCACTTCCAAGATAGTCTTCGAACGAGTGTGAGTACACTTTGGGATACCAAAAACCATTATCTATGATCAGGACAACTGGTTCCTCAACACATTCTGGTCTAGCCTCTGGTCACGGTTGAACACCAATCTCACCAAATCCTTGACCTTCCACCAACAAACAGATGGCCAAACTGAGGTCGTCACCATGATGATCGTGCATATTTTGCGCATGTAAAATTCCAAGAATCCTCACACATGGAATGAGAGTCTTCCTTATGTTCAACACAGTCACAACAAATCCATACATAGCTCAATCGACCACAACCCCTTTCAGGTGGGGTTGGGGTTTCAATCATTGGGTCCCATAGATGTTGCACTACCCCTTGCATCCACACATGAAGAATCATCCCATGTGCAAACCAAAGCTAACAAAGCCACCTGGTTCATTGAACAAGTCTAGCACATCCGCCAATAGGTTCAATATATTTTGCAAAAGTCTAATTCCAAGTACAAGTAGCACCATGATCAACACCGGGTGCCACACAAGTTTCAGGTGGGAGATAAAGTTTGGTTTCACTTGCAGAAATAATGCCTTATAAGACCCCATCAAAATATTTGTCCACTCTGCTATGGACCTTACACAATCACCAAGGCTGTGGGTGACAATGATTTTGAGCTCAACATTCTTCCCTTCCTTGGCTTGCACATAGTGTTTAATTTGGAACTCCTTCGGCCATAATTCCCACCCTTATTGCACACCTGAGAGATAGCATAACAATTGACACAGACAGAGCTCAAACCTGACTGCATGGAAAAAGAATCCACTGATCATATCATGGACACATAGGTCAAGGGCACTTGCCAACAAAATATTTAGCTGTATCGGGTTGTCAAAGTGGGGCAACTCCTGCACCAAGGAAAGTCCCTCACCCATGGCCAAATTCAACAGAAGTTTCCTCATCTGATGGGGGAACTGAACACAATGGAGACCATTTCTTCCTAAGGAAGGAGAATTTATCTAGGAGGATATCAGTGGCCACCCACCTCTTCCAACTAGACCACACACAACTTTCATCTTGGCAGTTACAATTTTTATCTTGGCAGTTTTTGTCTAGATTTTTGGGTCCTAAACTTTCGAGGCCATTTTGAGGCCCTAAACAACATTTTTTGGGTCCTCCACAATCACACTAAATATAGAGTGAATGTGTGATGGTGTAATGTGTAGTCCTCGAATAGAACTTTCCAACAGGCTATCATGCACATAAAACATAGATCGTATGCAAAAGTTATGAACTCGGGAAGTTGATGTACCAACTTACTCCATCAGGGCCCACTTGACTTTTGGCGCTTCATCTCCTAGGGTTAGGTTTTGCATGTCTAGGTTTTTCTATTTACTTATTAATGCTAAAAATGCCTAAAGGCCTCATTGTATTTTGCTCAGACGAATGTGTGTAGCCGGCACATCTGTTCTTAGAGATTAGCTACCACCATTCGAGCAAGATAGTTTTCATTCTGCATTTTACAGTCTCATCAGATTTCTTATTTAATAGAAGTTAAGTTTCACTGTATCTCTATTATTTTCTCTGTATATTTGTGTTAATGTTATAGATACGTGTTTCATTTCATTCTTCTTATAAATCAGGTGTTGGATCATGTTGTCATTGATGCCAATGGTTTGATTGATTGATGTCAAGTGATTAATTGATGACAAAGGATTGATTGATTGATGATTGATGTAATATAATATGTATTGTCCTTGATGAGAATGCATAGATGAAGATGGATGTCATTGATACATGATGAAGATGGATCGATGTGGTTCCATTGGTATATGATGCATTGTT
>JASDQU010372102.1:108206-119531 GCA_032191745.1 Picea mariana | reverse complement strand
CTTCGAGGGGGCAACCTCCTTTTACCCCACTTAAATGTTCAAGTCCCAGATGATTCAAAATGAAAATGTCTCCTTGGTATATATAGGAGACTAGGAGGTTTAATGGCCTAAAGCCGACATAAATAAAATAACATTACTAATCTAAATTACAACTAATGGCCTAGAGCCGACATAATTAAAATAACATTACTAATCTAATATGCCCCAATTAAGTGGTAATGAGCCAATATTAGGGCTTAACAACATAACTACTTCTAACCTCTCACAGGAGAAAAACTGATTGAATGAGTACAATGAAAGATAATATCATCATAACCAGAAATAATTCATGTATGTTAATGATAAGTCATAATAAAATTTCTACAAATACATAAACAATTAGTTGCACAATGCATTCATAACATTATTTATGTACTCATAAAGAAACATATGACATCATGAGCATATAGAACAAAGTGAAGAAATAGTTCATACAACAAAATTCTATGCTTCTCAAGCAAAAGAAAGATACACAAAGAATAGCCTCATATACACTCATCAAATCCACAAATTTTCAAAATTCCTCTTTCTCTTTATTCCCTCAAAATTAATAGTACCATATTTCGCTTACAAAGGGAAAAAGTCCCACCTTACATTCAACAAGCTCCCTTTTATAAAAAAAGAGAGACTCTTCATCTCTAGCGACTGCTTGTTTTATTTTCCTTCCATTTTTCATCTTATATTTCAAATTTCCTTCATATTGTCAAAAATCAATATGCGGGGATTACAAACAAAAGTTGGAGAGTCTCCTGGGAGGTTATTTTTTCCTCATGCAACTCATAAATGGCATTCATTCCCAAATATTAGTATCTCTACCTATTGGTTTTGTTTTTTGTTCCTTGATCTATTTTGGATGTTTATGGTATTTTCCTATTGATTAAGATCTTCTGATCTTCTTCTCCTCTATCACATCTTTCCATTGATTTATATTTGTTCTGATTTTGTTGCCTGTATCTTGAAATATGACTGTTGAAGCATAACAAATCTTGTTCTTCAACTAAATTCGGGTTCCTTCCATGTTTTTCATTTTCAAAAAACTTCCATTTAGTATCTACCAACACTTTATTTCCCATCATGTTCTGCTCCCTTCCATATTTCTAATGAGCTATCTTGGGCCTTATTTTGTTTCATGTAGCCACAGATATGGCTGTTTGAAGTCTACATGACCATTTTTGCACCCAAATCTATGGTTTGTTGTTTTCTATGCTTTTTGACATATTCTATCACCTATCCTGCCTAGAGACCTATGTCACTCCATTCCTTTGTCTAGTACCTTTAAAGTGAAGTATCATGGGTTCAATTCTAACACTTGCAACCCAAGTTATGATCATTTGAAAAACATCTCTTAGTAGTTGTCAATCTTGCATGTGGGTGAATCTAGGTCATTAATCATTAACCTGCAAACAAAAATCCAACATATACAAGATATTTCAACACTTAATGATTTAAATGGTTTTATCCCCTATAGACAGTTTTAATAAGAACCTGGACAAGCATGGGACCTGTGGCTTGAAATATAATTTTAGCTAATTTCCCTCCTAAAAATGAGGGAAATAATAATAATAATAAATAAAATTAATTACATTAACCTATGTTAATTACAAGTAATAAAAAAACTGATTAAATTGTCTTTGATTTACGTGAAATCAATGAAAATTAAAATTAAAATAATCTGATTACTCCCATTAATATAAAAAAAATATTAAAATATTAAAATAAAGAAAATATTAAAATGTTCCCCACCCCCGTGAAACTAGGAATTAATAAAATCAAAATATGAAAAATTAAAATAATAAATAAATAGAATAATTAATAAAAATAAATAAAATAAAATAAAAAACAAAAAATAAAATTAATAAATACAAAAATTAAATAAAATAATAATCCCCCCACCACCAAAATTAACATAGTCAATGTCTTCGTCATGGGATATGAAATTTCCCAAAGTATTCGTCCATATGATATCCCCCCAACCCATGTTTTCGTCGCCCTTGTGATGGATTCACCTCACTCATGGCATAGTCTTCTGACGACATGCTCTCATGGAATAAGTTCACACTCACTCCCGAAAATGCACGTCAAACACATAGTATGATAATACACGTTCTTTAAAAAATAATATCTCCAAAGGGTGCACTTTTCTCAACATTATTATTAAAATATTCTCCAAAGAAAATATACCAAGGAATGGTCTTCATCAAAATAGTTGGTGGGTGAATATAAATGTAAATTTGTTGATGGTAACTTCATGGGCTATGAAGGATATTCAAATAATATTAAAATATCACCACTTAACTTTTTCCCATAAATATATTATACGAACCCTCCCCAAAAGGATATTAAATAATGTCTCATCGTCGTCTGAAGGTGGAAAGGGGGGTGAAGGTAGGTAGTAATTATTCTATGGTAAACAACAATGACAACGTAATTCCAACTCATACTCCAGTGGTATATTAAAACTATTAAAATAATACTATTTTACATGGTTCATCCCTCCCCAAAATATTTATTAAAATAATGCTCGTTAGTTGTCCATATGGTAAGTATTGGTAAAAGTAACTTATCGACGGTAAATCCCGACCACATAGGGATATAAATATTAATATGATACTTCTCTCCAGGAGTGCATGCTCTTGCACATAAATGTTATTAAATACCTTTCAACATAAAATATATTAAAGTGGCATCTTCATCAAGGTTGTTGGTAGGGGAGTGTGGGAGGTCTCATGAGGTCTACGACGACGATGTATTGTTCACATCCCATCTCACACTTTTGACTACGGTCTTCACATTTACACTTATGGAGATATCTCGGTGAGCTAGGGTTCCGATGACACACTCCCATCGAGCTCTCCCAATGGAAAAGTATTATAAAATAGTATTATAGTTATTCCATTGTGTTTGGGCTTGGGATTTAAATAATAAGACCAAAGTATGACCTCCATCCCGATTACATGCTCCAATGACATATTAAATCATAATGTAATAAGTATAAGTTCTAATTCCATCATGGCTTTGTTTTGGAGCCATGATTACAAAGTTTTCTCCAAAAATACCACTCCTTCCAACCACTTTAAATTATGTTAGTAAGTTGTCATTTTATACACAACAATTAGTTTCAATAGATCCTATTTCATATATACCGTTTTGATATGATCCTATTTTCTAGATAGCATCTAGGAGACAAGTCCTATTACATTCATTGCATAACAATCCAAAAAATCTAGTCTTTAGGAAAATGACATGATTCTAAGATCAAATCAAAATATCAGAAATATTATGATCCTATAAAATAGAGGCTGTTGCAATTACTTCTGAATTCATGTACTAGATCCTATGATCAAGAACACGTTGAATTGATGAGGTGTCAATTCAACCATAGCTAGGCAATTTTTTAGAAAACAGAAAATTCACAAAATATGGAACAATTTCCTTAAAATATTCACTCGTATCTCCTCATTGGTTCACGGTTTTGCACAATGGTCCACTTTTCATCTAATATGGTCCATTATGCAAGTGGGTTTCGAATGGATTTCCCAAATTCTTCATGTTTTGCTCGAGATATTCTTCAGAAGTCGACTGCTAAAACAGTCAACTATAGGAAAATTCTACAATTTCTTGATTTCCTGTTTTGATTTATGCCCTGCTTCTATTTTATTTTCTTCATGACCCTCCTCTAGTACATGTTGATTTAATTCAATTTATAACTTGGGATTTATTTTTTTCATCTCATATTTATGGCCTTTTGAAGATGATCCCACAACAATCTCCTTTTTTGCATAATTTTTTGTACTCTGTTTTTTTATTAGTGGTGTTCTTTAAAAGTTCATCACCATATTTTGTTTCAGGTTCCAAATTGAATTCCTGGAGCTGATCTTTGTTTTTTCATTCTTCTTATATAAACTCTTTCAAAACTCTTAGACTTTAGAAATAGGGGGTTCAAATTCTTTATGTAGTCTTTTCATGCATAGCCAAAACAATTGGCCAAAAACAACACTAGAAACAAAGATAACACAACAATATTTATAGTACCAACTTGATAAGATGCACAAATCCATTTTCAATGCCATTTCTTCCTGCAGTGCAACAAGATATGAAGCTTCCTTTTACAGGATTTGGTTCTTGTGGATATAGGGGAGTTTCCTTGTGACATTCCTGAATTTTCATGAGCATTCCCTTTCATTTTTTATCTTGCAAATTTCTTTTCTGGAATTTTTTTCTATTTAGATCCATGTTCTTCTAGACTTAATGAATTCAACAAGTCATTCCAAGACATATGATCCTTACTTAATGCATACAGAACCAGAGTTTTGATTAAGCCTTGGTAAAACAAGCTCTTCCTAGCAGTTGTAGGATGATTACAAATCCTTTTGGCCATCTCCGTTAAACTTGTCAACAAATAATAGGGAAAACATAGAGGACTATAAATGGATTAACAATGTCGTGTGATAACAATGAATAATTGAAAAACTTCATGTTGAGGAAAATATATGAATTATCTTAATCAATCATTGTTTAATCTTGTCTGGCTAAGAAAAGATAGTCGGGAATATCACCCTATGTTTTATAGCCTCAAAAAGTATTTCCCAATCCACAAGTATTAATTACAAGGGCTTAGGCTGATTTTTTAAATGAAAATATTGTTGCAAAATATGAATTTTTTATATAATTTTATGAAAATATACAGATTACAGAAAGTAAATGTGGAGATAAAAAAGAAAAAGTAAGCAATTCACATATACACACAAATGAGACAGAATAACAATCTTCTTTATTTCATTCTAAGAAATCAAAATCATCTTTCTCTTTACAAAATCCCTGTGAGGGCATGGACCAAAGTCTAATTTAGATATCCATGATGAAAACCATACAAAAGGACTCTTACAAGAAGTAAAAACAAAACTTTATAATCTAGATCAGCTTGCCACAGACTGTTGCCAATTTGACACTACATAATATCCTTTATCAGCTATGAAACTCAATCCATAAACAAACAAGTATACACAGACCATCAAATATAGATCAACACCTTTGAAACAAGCATCTGAATGATATGGCTCAGCTTTGAACCTTGTTGTCTACAATAGGACCCTTCTTTCAAAAAGAGAATTAAGCCTTTAATGAACTCAAGAATGAATGAAAATTGAAACTATATCATGAAAACAAAAGAGAAAACCTTAGTCTTGCTTTCTCCTTCTATTCTCCTCTTGTTCTTCTTTTTCATTTGGATTTTATACATTCCAAATAAGTTGACAACTACTTTATTTAGTTAAGTTAATGAAACTTAACTAATTTTAGTTTAGGGGAAGTAATAATAATAATAATAGTTAAGGGTCTTTATTTAATAAATACTAAGTAGGTGGGACCCCTTGTGACTCCCTTCTTTTATTCTTTACAAAAATAAACACAATTAGATAATCACTTAAACACATACCACCTTGTATCTCCCATAAATATTTCCAAAATTTGAATATTAAATATCATAAATAATTCAAGTCATATCCAAAATATGTAAATAACCACATTATCCCAAAAAAGTAGCTTGTTGTCCAAAACTTCCTGCATACCATTGTATTCAACAACTCAATCATAAAAACATAAATTAAAATCCCTATTTTGCACTTTGAGAGGCAATATTTCTTCTATCACTGTTGTCCCCTTTGGACTTCCCAGAAGTAGCCTTTGGTTGATTCGAATCGTTAGGCTTAATCTCACTAATAACATGGTAACAATCGTCCTTCAGATGCATACTGGAGGAAATTGATTTTGATGAGTCATTTGAAGGAGATGAAGGGGAGGAAACATATTTACCTTTGTCTTGCACATGGGGGACATTAGTATTAAGACTTTTTCTAGCATGAGAGGATTGAATAGGTGGATGCATAAGGGAAATTTGAACATTAGAATTTATAGGTGGAGGAGGAGGCAATGACAAATTGGGCGAGCCATGATGGTGAGAGACTGCCATATTGACAATCTCTTGCCATCCATCATTTTCAAGAAATTTTGGTTGCATGGATACATGAGGAGGCACAGGAATACCAGGGATATTTTTAGGTTGGAAGGAAGGTCTCTCTGGTCAAGGTTCAACTATCCCTTTCCCAACCCAATTGAAGTACCCAACTTGAAACAGTTGGTTCAACTCATGGGGTTCAACATCAAAATGAATTGAGAATCTAGGCCTTCTAGCCCCTATGTTCCAGTTACCTCTTCCTCTATTATTTCGGCCAGGGCTGCCCCTACTGAAGAAACTCATCCTGTATGCAGAAATTCATTAGTAACAATCCCTTAATGGACCATACATGACATTCTATTTATATGAAACAAAGTTTGGCTTAGAAATTGACATAATACCCATGCAAATAAATCCATAATAAATTATTTAATAATTTCCAAGTGAGCAGGGGGTGGAATAGGGTTCAAGGGTGACAGGCTCAAGGGCTGTTTGAGTGACATGCAATAAATGCACATCGCTTCCTTCCCTAGCCCCATTCAATTCAACGTACAAGCTAGCCAATCCACCATAACATCAACCATTAATTTAGACAAATATCCATTGTTGTATCCATTTCATAGTGCACCACCCTAATTCATGTCAAAAACATTTAACAACAACCATATGCTATAACGTTACCATATATGCCTCACACATAATCCTTTAATCAAAGCACATAAGTCTAGCAACAAGGTCTATACACCTTATTTTGTGTCAATAACATATAACCTTAGGGCTTTCTCATAGTATTTTTTTCTTTTTAAGCTCCCATATCATCCTTTTGCATGAAATACTAAATAATCAACCATGTTCAATGCATAAACATAACACCTGTAAAAAATAATATTTTTATCCATAGTATTGCCATAAGTTGCGAGTGATTATCCAAACCATATAGCCATAACACATTCAACCAACCATCTTGTATCACCATAATGATTAGAACCATGACTTGAATCATCAATTGTAGAATACTATGTTGGAATCACTATAAAAACAAACAAAAATATAAGTGCAACACATCCATCATAGCGCCACTAGTCTACAAGGGGGTCCCACCTACTAATTTATTATTATTATTATAAATAAATAATAGATCTTGGCAATCATTTACGAGCAATATTCATCGTTGCGATTTTAAGCATCAAAAAACTGGCGACTCCATAGGGAAATCTATTTCCAACAGATTAAGAACTCAGATTGTCTGGTTTCACATACTAGCTGAACATTAGATCAAGGAAATAGACATCAGAATGATTATGCAATAGGGGAAGTGAGCAGTTTAAGGGAAAAATTATTTGGGATTTTGGGAATAAATAATGGAAAGTGTTATGTATGAGGGGGCTTATCCCTGTATGCATAATCATTTGATTAATCATAGTGAAAGCATTCTTTTCTTCAAGGAGAAAACTTTTCTGGTGTGCTCTTTTGAATCTTGGAGTAAAGGGAAGAAAAGGAAAGAATAAATAGGGATGAAAAACCAAATATCTTATCTAACAACAGTTGGAGGAGATAGCAATTTCAATGATGTCTTCAAGGGGGAACATCATGACAGTTGTGTAACCTGATTGGTATTTATTAACAATACTTTCATAATAGCGTTGTTGTGGAAAAAATGATCCAAAATTTTATTTCTAACGGGAAAGGATGTCAATAAAAGGAATAAAATAGCAGAAATGAAACAACAGAAAGAAATAACAACAAACTAAAATCAAAGCAATAAAACAAAACTATAATACAGAAAAAATTCCATACAGCATTTAAACCTTCAAGTTGGTTCCACATAGTGTTTTAAGTGGGAACCGTTGGTGCTATAGGAAAACAATCGCTCTTCCAAGTCCTTTAGGATATAGGAATTTGTGCCCAGGACAAAAGTGATCTTGAAAGGACCCAACCATAACTTTTGAAACTTTGAATGCCTTCCTCTATCAGTGTTAGTTGAATCCCACAACAAGACTTTCTCATTAACCTTAAATTTGACAACTTTTGTACTTTATTGAAATATTTCTTAACAATTTGTTGTCTTCTCCTTATGTTATCCAAGGCAAACATCCCTTGTTCCTCTAAATACAAGAGTGCATTTATCCTTTGAGAGATATTGGAAGAATTTAATTCTTCAACCTATAGCATCAGCCATAGATAAGAAAGTTCCATCTCTATAGGCAGAATGGCTTCTTGGACATAAACAAGATGGAATGGAGTGAAACCAATGCTCACCTTGGTGGTAGTGAGATTTGCCCAAAGGGCGTAAGTGAGGAGAGTGTTACATTAATGAGGCTTATCTTCAATGAGCCTCTTGATAATTCTAACCATATTTTTGTTAGTAGACTCGGCTTGCCCATTTCCTTGGGGATAATAAGATGACGAGGTAAAATGTTTAACCCCAGTTTATTTAGAAACTGAGTGAGCTTAACAGAAATAAAAACAGGACCGTTGTCTGTAATAATTTCCAAAGGAAGACCAAATCTAGAGAAAATATTACTTTCAAGGAAAGAAATCACCTACTCATCCTGCAAATGCTTAAGTGGGACAACCTCGGTCCATTTTGTAAAATAATCTGTGGTTTTCAAGATAAAAACATGCCCTGTTGAAGATGGAGGATTAATAGGACCGATAAAGTCCAAACCCCATTTTGAAAAAGTAAAGTCAAGGAGGACGGGTTGTAAAGGCATGACATAAAGATGTTATTTTTCAGCGACCTTCTGGCACTTGTCACAAGATCTTGAAAAATTATAAGAGTCACAAAAAATTGAAGGACAATAGTACCCTTTCCTGATAATTTTATATGCAATAGTTTTAGCAAAAAAATGGCCTCCTACTTGAATAACAGAATCTGAAGATCCATGGGTCTCTTGTAACAATTTTTGTGCTTCCTCGTTATTCAGACAACGGAGTAACATACCATCCGTAGATCTCCTAAACAAGAAGTCTCCTAAAATGATGTATTTGGAATATTCAAGACAAAGCCTTCTCCTTTGATGAGTATCTAAATTATCTGGACACCTATGATTTTGCAAGTAATACACCAGATCCTTGTACCAGGGATGTTCAACTATAGGAAGGATTTGACTGCAATATAAAATGGTGCTAACAGAGAGATATCTTCTTCATTAATTTCTTCACATGCTTCAACATGTTGATCCAAGTGAAGGACTAAGTCACATCCCTTAATGGTTTTAGAAGTTACGATGCTTAAATCATTCTCTTGGATCTTGGCAAGCCAATTTGCAAGATTCCTTGAAAGATAAGTCTGTGAGAGCAAAAACTTGACAGTAGATAACGAGACTTTTACTAGTGTGTGCTTACCTAAGATAAAGTGGTGAAAATTTTCAACAACTTTAACAAGAGAGAAAGCATGTTTTTCAATATAAGAATATTTTAATTCATCATATGACAAGATTTGACTCATGTAAGCTACTGTTTTTTCATTAACTTGGTCATCACATTTTATGAGGATAGCAGAAACTGCTTCCTGTGTGGCATTAGTGTATATAATAAATTCTTTCTCAAAATCTGGCTTCGCCAAAACCGGTGCAGAACTGATTGCCTTCTTGATCCTTACGAAATAATTTTCGACATCATCAATCTAATAAAAGGAGTGATCTTGCTTAAGAAGATTGTGAATTGGTTTGACCATTACACCAAAATCAAGAACAAACCTACGGACAAAGTTGATAATACCCATAAAGGCTTGATCCTCATTTTTGGAAGTAGGAGAAGAAATATTTAGGATAGCAACAATCCTTTCGAGATCTATGCTTATTCATGAATCAGAGACAATGTGCCCAAGGAGCTTGCCCTTGGTAACGTCGAAGATAGTCTTAGAAGTATTTAAATAAATGCCAAATTTCTTGCATTGCATGAGAACCTTTCTAATATGACGAAAATGATCTGATCGGTTATTTGAATACACAGTTAAGTCATCAAGATAAATCTAATTTTTTTTTTTATCAAATCGTCAAAATATATTTGCATAGATATTTGAAAGTGGCACCTATGTTAGATAATCCAAAAGGCATACGTTCATAAGAAAATGTGCCCCAATGAGTAATAAGAGTGGTTTTATATTTATCTGTCCTTTTTACCTTGATTTGATTATTACTAGAAAAATTGTCAAGTAAGGACATCATATGTAACCCTGCAACTTGCTACAAAATCATTTCCATATTAGAGAGAGAAAAATGGTTTTTTATGCTATCTCTATTCAATGCGCAAAAATGAATGCATAATATGATCTGACCAATTTTTTTCCGAACAAGAACCAAATTGGAAACCCACTCAGAATACTTAACAAGGAAAATTATCCCAGCCTTCAAGAGTTTTTCCAACTCCTTTTGAATGGTTGCTTCAAGTGCGGGGTTAATGGGTCTTTGTTTTTTCCTAACCGGTTTTATGCCCTCCTTGATAGGGATGGAATGTTGTATAAGAGAAGGATCAAAACCATGTAGATCCTCATAATACCCAACAAAACATCTTGAAATTCACGAAGTAACTCAGTGAACTTTAATTTTTCTTCATTAGAACATTAGGAACCTATATTAACATTCTTTGGGAAATCGGGTGTTCCAATGTTCAAGGAAATGGTTTCACCAACTTTCCTTTTCGACTCCTCTTATTTATGTTTTTATTTGTTTCCCACATCACTCGATGAAAATGAACTTTCTAAAGGAGTCAAGCCCTTAGGAATTTGATTGTCTTCCATGGATATAATCTCCTTGGGATTATGAGGTTCATTTTGTATGAAAGCACAAATTCTCTCATCACTAGGGAAGACCTCCCATGACTCTACATTGTCAGGGATATGAGGATGATACAAATATTGAAAGGTGCAATCAGGTCTGTGTGGCAGAAGTTTCCGAGTAGGAGAGGATGCAATAACAACTAACCTATCATCCATTGAGTTCAATTCCCTTTTAACATGAGTGATATTGAATGATAGAAAGTTTGAGATAAGTGCCCAAAAAGTTTGGGTGTAGCATTTCATTAACTTGTTTCTAGGAGAATATATCTTGCGTACAAGGCTTACAACAAGTTCAGTGTTAAGAACGAAACATCAATATAGCATAGAAAAACCTCAGGAAAAGTACTCAATGCCTTGAAAAAGAGATAATTTCATATAATGAGCCTCTTCAAGGGGGCAACCTCCTTTTACCCCACTTAAATGTTCAAGTACAAGATGATTCAAAATGAAAATGTCTCCTTGGTATATATAGGAGACTAGGAGGTATAATTACAACTAATGGCCTAAAGCCGACATAAATAAAATAACATTACTAATATAATATGCCCCA
>JASDQU010372102.1:66741-108106 GCA_032191745.1 Picea mariana | reverse complement strand
GAAGTATCCATGTGATTGCGTCCTTGCCATCAAACTTCCTCATATCAATCTTAGGAATGTGGTTGGTATTCAAACCAAAGTTGGAGTTTCTCCATTCTTGATTCACCTTCCTTGTGTCCTCATCATGAATTTCATGGGATGCATTTTCACTTTCGGGTATCTTTTCTGTTACAAAATTTTTCAATACTTCCATGATCTCCCCTTTTAAGCCATCCATCTTAGTATCCATCTTAGCTTCTATTGAATCCATCAAGTTAGCTTCCATTGAATCCATCATCTATTGCAGTTCATTTATGTCCCTAGGCATTTCTTCACCTTCATCAAGAGTCGAGTTAGGATTTTCTGGAGTCTTATTTGGTGTAGAAGGTCCCTTTTTTGGTGGCATGTTGGCCAAGTATCACTTTTGAATCTTGATTTTGAGGCGGTTCTGATAGACAATATTTATTATGTTCTATATCCCAAGTTTTGGCCCTTCTAGGTATGAAAATTTCTTTTAGGTAGTTCTCTGATATTTCTTCTCTGCAATGCCATAGGTCTGATCAAAATTGGATGTGCCAAGTGGAATTTATGATAACTTCCTCACAACTTGCCGATTTTTGGCCTTTCCAGGAGATCTCACTTGTATAGCATGCCCCGCACAAAATAATTGATATAAAATTCTGAAACTCACATCAAAAATACTATAGACTGTCCACAATCCAATGAAACTAGTCTGACTCAATTTTTATACTCTAGCAAGAAGCTATGACTATTTTACCTAGAACACCTTCTTGAGACTAATCAATAGGACTAGTCAGATACCCTATCTTACACAAGGTGTATCTACAAATTTAAGAAGACCTAGAATATGAACGTTTTACCACAGATACCTTACTAATTTATGTAAATGGCATCCGGAGTTCAGGGTCTGAAACATTACAAAAAATGTTTTATAGTGAAAATTCCGCAATGACTCATTTCAGGATGATTCCAGAACCCTATCTTGTACAGGCTATATCTCCGTAATTATAAGGCCTCAGGAGCTAAATTTTGAGCCCAACGTACCCTAATTTGTCTACTAAGTATGCTCCAAGCCGTTCCTTATGAAACGTTGTAGAAAAATGTTTATAGTGAAAATTCCACGGTGTCTCGGATGTACTAGTTGAACCCCAAGACCTTGAGCTCTAATACCATATGTTAAGAACCAAACATCAATATAGCATAGAAAAACCTTAGGAAAAGTACTCAACGCCTTGAAAAAGAACTAATTTCAGATAATGATCCTCTTCGAGGGGGAAACCTCCTTTTACCCCACTTAAATGTTCAAGTACAAGATGATTCAAAATGAAAATGTCTCCTTGGTATATATAGGAGACTAGGAGGTATAATTACAACTAATGGCCTAAAGCTGACATAAATAAAATAACATTACTAATATAATATGCCCCAATTAAGGGGTAATGAGCCAATATTAGTTCTTAACATTCAGAGTCCCCAAAAACTATAAGGTGACCACAACCTAAATTGTAGGCATCTTCAATGCCTTGCAGTAATGCTTCAAATTCGGTGATGTTGTTTGTACAATAAAACTATAAACTATAGGAAAAGTTGTGAATTTTTCCCACGGGAGAGTACAAGATAATGCCAAATCCATTTCCTACATTGGAGCATGAACCATCAAAGTGCATATGCCACATCCCATCCTCTAGGTCGACTTGTTCCAAGGTAGTGTTGTCCTCATCTCCAATGATGGAATACACTCCTAGGTCCTCCTCGATATAATTTACATTAGGTTGTGTGATGCTTTCTATATAAGGTGAAATTATTCCCTCCCTTAGGACTATGATGTTCTTCCCATTCCAAGGAATAGATAAGTGTGTCTCGTCAAGTGAGAGGTATCCACCTATCAAGGTTTTCAAGTCTCTTCCTAAGATGATTGAATAATTACTCACTGGCATTTCAATTACATGAATATTAAGGGTTGTTCTTATTTCAGTATGCACGCACAAAACCAAGGTCACGTTCTTGATCTCACCTATGGTCGATTGTTGTAAACTATTATAAGAGAGCATGCTTCTGGAATTTTCATTTGTACAAGACAAGCCTGGCTCTTCCATAATAATTTTTGACATTATGCTTGGGCCCGAACCGTTGTCAATCAAACAACAATGGGCTATTTTGTCCATAATATTTACAAAAATGAAAAATGGGGGGTTTTTTATAGGGTGACTAAAATTATGTACACCTACTTTATTTACAGTTGAGTCCTCATCGTCTACCTCATCAGAGAGTTTTGGTACGATGGAATCTTTTCCTTCCATTAAATTATTTAGATGCTTTTGCTTCTAAGGGACGACAACCATGTACAGAAGAGTAGCATCGGCTTTAATATTAGCCAATTGATTGACAATGTTGTATTTGGAAGAGGGAATAAGGGAGGGATTTCCTTTACTGTCATGAGTTTTAGTAACTTGTACAGTAGCAGCTGGTGAAGACGAGATTGGGCTAGAAAAGTACAAGAGGAATCTTATTTTCCTTTCGAAGCATAGGATTTATTCCTAGTGTTTATGATCATGACATCCTTTGGTTCTAAAAAATATAGGACAACAATAGTAGTTTTAGGCCTTTTACCAAAGATTTTATCTCTGGCACTTTTCTTTACCTCACAAGTACTTTCCTCATGGTGTTCAGTGCAAAAGTTACACCAACTGCAAGGCATGATGGCTTTAGTCTGAAAGTTGTTTTCATTAGGATTCCTAAAGGATGGTGAAGAAGAAGATGAGGCCCCAAGGGTAAGTTAAGGTACATTTCCCTTTCACTCATACGCTATCATTCGGTTATTCATGTCTTGTACAAGCTGTAAGAGGGTGGACATATTTGTTTGTTTAACTGAGTCTCCCTTGGGAAGACTTGTTCTTTCAAGTTGTTCTTCATACTCTAGACATGTATGCAGAGTGGAATCAAGATTGTCAATAGATTTTTCTTCAAGCCTATGACGGTAGGGGGAAGGTAGAGCATTATAGTAATGCATAAAAGAAACATGGTTCTGAGGGCGAATAAGTTTCGGGAATTTTATTATATAACTTGATGAAACATAAGTTGAAAGACTTGATAGTCTCATCGTCTTTGTACGCAAATGTTATTGTATTCCCGTAACTGCTTTGATGGGCTCTTAGACTTCCCATAAGTATATTTTAACCAATAAACTAACTCCTCCCAAGTGGAAAGAATCTTGGGAGGAATATCAAAGAAATATTCCATTGCTTTCCCTTCAAGGGAATTAACAAATAAACACATACAAGTGTTATTGTCATTGGCTCCTATGTTGTGACAGGAATTATAAAATTCCACCAAGTTTTAATTCGTAGTGACCGTGTTATTCCCAAAAAACTTAGGGAGATGCTCTTTGAATTTAAGAAGTGGACGAGTGGCAGGTGCTAGGTTTAGAGGAGAGTATACATGCCACAGAGTACTAGTAGCAACTTCTTCGAATTAAAAGAGTCCATACTTCTTTATGACCTTAGTGGGATTGGTGGTATATTGGACAAGGACTTGATGGCTATACAAGCTACCAATCACTGGCGAGGCTGAAGATTGAGATGAAGAAACACCTCTAGTGCCACTAGAACCAGCCATATATGCCATCTTGTGAATGATTGGTAAGGGAGAAAAAGACGAATTGGATGAATCAGACAAATTTCTCCTTAGAGTATCTTGTTGGGTTGACAAAACAACGTTTCTTCTTCCTATTTCAGTAATAGGGTTGATCTTAGGTGATAAACCTCTTCTTCTCCTAGAGATGCAAGGGTTTAAAGACATGGAAAGAAAACAAAAAATTTATGAAAAAGAAAGGTATGGATGATTTCTAGGCTATCTTTGCCTGGCTTCGCAGCATTATCGAACACTTATGTCTTGTTCAATCACTGCCCATGAGCGTTCAATCTCAGCTCGGGTGTTAGCAGTTTATAAGATGGTATTGAATAAGGTTAAAGCAATGCTAGTATGATCTTTAAGACCATGTTCAATGTTGGGCTTCCTTGTAAGAAGTATTGTCATGAAGGAAAAGAAACATTCAATGAATCGAAAGCAGAACATAAAATTTTCAATAATAATCAAGCATACAATCAACCAGAGACATATGAAAGATCTCCCTAGTATGGTCGCCAAATAAATGTTGAGGAAAATATATGAATTATCTTACTCAAGAATTTTTTAATCTTTCATGGCTAAAACAAGATAGTCAGGAATATCACCCTATGTTTTATAGCCTCAAAAAATATTTCCCAATCCACAAGTATTAATTGCAAGGGCTTAGGCTGATTTTTTAAATGAAAATATTTTTGCAAAATATGAAATTTTTATATAATTTTTTGAAAATATACAGATTACAGAAAGTGAATGTGGAGATCAAAAAACAAAATTTAACCAAGTCACAAATACATGCAAATGAGACAGAATAGCAATCTTTTTTATTTCATTCCAAGAAATCAAAAGTATCTTTCTCTTTACAAAATCTCTGTAAGGGCATGGACCAATGTCTAATTTAGATATCCCTGATGAAAACCATACAAAAGGACTCTGAAAAGATGTAAAAATTGAACTTTATAATCTGGATCAACTTGCCACAAACTGCTACCAATTTGACTCTACACAATATCCTTTATCATCTATGAAACTCAATCCATAAACAGACAAGTATACATAGTCTATCAAAGATAGATCAACACTTGTGAAAAAAACATCTGAATGATATGGTTCAACTTTGAACCTTGTTATCTACAATAGGACCCTAGTGTCAAAAAGAGAATTAGGCCTTTAATGAACTCAAGAATGAATGAAAACTGAAGCTATCTCATGAAAAAAAAAGAGAAAACCTTAGTCTTGCTTTCTCCTTCTATTATCCTCTTGTTCTTCCTTCTAATTTGTCTTTTATACATTCCAAATAAGTTGAATTAGTTCAACTACTTTATTTTGTTAAGTTAATTAAACTTAACTAATTTTAGTTTAGGGGAAGTAATAATAATAATAATAGTTAAGGGTCTTTATTTAATAAAAACTAAGTAGGTGGGACCCCTTGTGACTCCCTTCTTTTATTCTTTACAAAAATAAACACAATTAGATAATCATTTAAACACATACCACCTTGTAGCTCCCATAAATATTTCCAAAATTTGAATATTAAATATCATAAATAATTCAAGTCATATCCAAAAAATGTAAATAACCACATTATCCCAAAAAAATAGCTTGTTGTCCAAAAATTTCTGCATACCATTGTCTTCAACAACTCAATCATAAACAGATAAATTAAAATCCATATTCGCCTCTTTGAGAGGCAATATTTCTTCTATCACTATTGTCCCCTTTGGACTTCCCAGAAGTAGCCTTTGGTTGATTCGAACCTTCAGGATTAATCTCACTAATAACATGGGAACAATCGTTCTTCAGATGCATATAGGAGGACACTGATTTTGATGAGTCATTTGAAGCAGATGAAGGGGAGGCAACAACTTTACCTTTGTCTTGCACATGGGGGACATCAGTCTTAATAATTATGCTAGCATGAGAGCATTGAACAGGTTAATGCATAGGGGAAATTCCTACATTAGGATATATAGGTGGAGGAAGAGGCAATGACAAGTTGGGCCAGCCACGATGGTGAGAGACTGTCGGATTGACAATCTCCTGCCATCCATCATTTCTAGGAACTTCTGGTTGCATCGATACATGAGAAGGCATAGGAATATCGGGGATATTTTGAGATTGGAAAAGAGGTCTCTCTGGTCGGATTTGAACTATCCATTTCCCGATCCAATTGAAGGACCCAGCTTGAAACAACTTGTTCAACTCTTGGAAGTCAACATCAAAATGAATTGAGAATCTAGGCCTTCTAGGCCCTCTTTTCTAGTTGCTTCTTCCTCTATTATTTCAGCCATGGCTGCCCCTGATGAAGAAACTCATCATGTATGCAATAATTCATTAGTAACTATCCCTTAACAGACCATACATGACATTTTGTTTATATGAAAAAACTTTTGGCTCAAAAATCGACATAAGACCCATGCAAATCAATCCATAATAAATTATTTAATAATTGCCAGGTGAGAAGGGGGTGGAATAGGGTTCATGGGAAATCTGGAGGGATTGTAATGAGAAAAAAAGTGGTATCATGATAGGGGATAAAAACACGATTACTTCTGAACAATTCATTAAATAACTAATTGTGCAATCAATACCCAAAATATCAGTTGCCACCTATTTCTGTGTCATATCTTTTGCCACTGCCATACAAAGTTTTTAATCTATTTTATAGAACATGGCATGTAAAAGTGAAATATGGATCATGAAGGGGGTATAATGAGCGAAAAAGTGATAGTATGAGAGGGAATAATACGAATACTCTTCAAAAAATAAATCAAATCAAACAACAACCATAATTCTGTTCAGACCCCACAATCCAATAAGCATCCACTTTAAAAACCAAAAACATTTAAATGTCCTTTATTTATAGACATAATGCTTGCTGACTTCAAATAAAAGACAATTCATATGCCCAGAATACTTCAATTATAGCAGCCCTTGCATTTATAAATCTTATACAATAGTCACAATAACATCATTTCCAATTCCATAATTATAACCCTTCGAGCCACAGTCTTTCATATTTCAATTCTAAGCCCCTTTTTCCTTTTAAAACCCAAATAGAAATATGCACAGTGATTCCAACCATCCACACACATATTTATTTTTTAAACTCAAATAAGAATAAGCCTAGTATTAACCTCCAACTGTCGACTTTCCAACACTTTTTGACATAATCTATTTGCATTGAAACTCATAATCGGGCCCCGATTCAATCACACACGGGCATTTAATCAACACAAGTCTTGATTCAAAAATAATATTTAATCAACAACATGCAACTCTGAGCTTGAGATTCTTGAAAATTGAACATGTACAAACCTCCTTTAGAAAAAATGACCAACAAAATCATAGCTAAACAGTGTCGAGGAGAAACAAAACCACATCGTTCCTGAGGAGAAATAGAACCAAGCACACATGGGTGTCTTCTAAACCTTGACAAGACCAATATGGTGTTTAGGGTTTAACACATCAATGGAGGTAAGAGAAAATAGCTTGAAAAAATGAAAAATTGCTTCAAACACAAACAGTTCGTGCCCTTTTTTATTGCAGAGTGATAACAAGAGATGGATCAATCATGTAAGAGTCTTTGAAAACATAGATCACTCATGCCTTTTTTTTAAAATAGGTTGTCACAGAGAAGTAACAATAGATAATCAAGGAATAATCTTTGAAGAAACAGAGATCTAATACCCTTTCACATACATTTATAACCTTTAACAAGCTTGATAGTTAGGGTTACCAGAACATACCAGTCAGCCACCTCCAATGGATAATGAGAGAAGTGAACTCTTAGAAACATTGTGGAAAGAATGCTTGAGAAAAATTCGTGGCCAATTCCACACATATACAGTCTTCCAATCAAATTTTTGGGTGATAAAAAACCGACTATGCAATGCTTCCAACACAATGATAGTGAAGGAAATGCCATGACAAAAGAAAGCTCAGGCTCGATCAAAACAAAGCAAGAACAATTCAACTCTTAACAGTCTTCATTGCAACCTAGAGGAACTAAACATAACAATGACTGAGGTGAAAAAGAGTGACAACAATTAATACCAAGACTCATTGTAAAACCCACGCACCAAAACTCAGAGCTTGCTACACCATAATTATAACTTTCCATAGAGAACTAGACCAAAACCCCAAGATGACCGAACACATTTTAAAAAATAAACCAATGCACATGCTACACACAGAAATAAAATCCATTCCTTTTCTTTAAAACATGAACAGTCCAAAGTATTCACAGAAGAAACCATAAGAACAACACTGATACATAGTCGAAAACTTAAGAAAAACATAGACATCATGCAATTCTGAGCCAAAAATCGATTCATAACACAGAGGAACCATCATGGATGGAAAATAAAGGAACCACACCTGGAAAATCTTGCTTGAGGGAGAGAGTTGGACTGCATTTCCTTTCACAACCAGAAATCGCAGAGCATCCACAACCACCAGAGTGAAAAAACCAAATGCTAGTATGGCTAGGGTGACGAGCTCGAGGGTTGTTTGAGTGACGTGCAATAAATGCACGTCGCTTCCTTCCCCAGCCCAATTCAATTCAACATACAAGCCAACCAATCCACCATAACATCAACCATTAATTCAAACAAATATCCATTGATGTATCCATTGCATAGTGTGCCACCCTAAGTCATGTCAAAAAAAATTAACAACAACCATATGCTATAATGTTACCATATATGCCTCACACATAATCCTTTAATCAAAGTGCATAAGTCTAGTAGCAAGGTATATACACCTTCTTTTGTGTCAATCACATATAAACTTAGGGCTTGCTCATAGTCTTTTTTTCTTTTTAAGCTCCCATATCATCCTTTTGCATGAAATAAAAAATAATCAACCATGTTTAATGCATAAACATAACACCTATAAAAAATAATCTTTTTATCCATAGTATTTCCATAAGTTGTGAGTGACTATAAAAACCATATAGCCATAACACATTCAACCAACCATCTTATATATCCATAATGATTAGAACCATGACTTGAATCATCAACTGTAGAAGACTATGCTGGCATCACTATAACAACAAACAAAAACATAAGTGAAACAGATCCATCATAGCGCCACTATTCTACAAGGGGGTCCCAACTACTAGTTTATTATTATTATTATAAATAAATAATAGATGTTGGCAACAATTTGTGAGCATTATTCATCATTGCAATTTTAAGCATCAACACTTCCCTCAAAGGTAATGTACCTTCGAATTATGGCCAAAGAAGTTATCCATTCATCTTTCAACCATTTCTTTGGAATACCCTCACTCCAATCAAGGTTTTTATTCTCTAGAATGAGGAAATGATTGACTAGATCATAAGGTAACTTATCCTTCTTCCAACATTTCTCTCCATACATGGATAGTCTACACGCAGTTGCTATGGAATGTTTAGTAACATGAATTGAGATATTTCCTAGTACTGTTTTGTGACCATCGAAATTCTGAGAAATAATCATGGAGATGTCTTCGTGATACCCATGGAATGTACCACAAAAATCATACGATCCAACATTCTTTAATTTTTGCATGGTTTTAGGGTGAGATTTGAGAAATTCTATCTCTGTTGGTTTGAATCAACTAATATGTCCACCCTGTTTAGGAGCCATTACCTGTAGTTGCTAGGGTTTCAGAATGATAATTGTTTTGGATTCTCCTGGATAACAAGCAATAGGAATAAATTACTCTATATGCAAAGTACTCGTTAGTACATAATCTAGAAATCAATACAAGTTGGAATCATGACAGTTTATGTTTTCAAAATGTGGCCCGAAAACCTTGAGTTTATGTAAACCTTGAAAGGTACAAACTCGTTCTTACTAAACTATCTCTTCAATTATGATGAAAACATAATGATTCGATGTTACTGGACTTTCGGCATAATATTATGACCATCCACATGATATTTCTATATTTATCATGTTCATAGCAATGATGATTTCATGTGCTACAGGAATAATGTTATTCTTGTAGTGCCCTCCTTTATTACAAAATTTTCAAATTTAAACAAGAAATTGGATTTTTATCTGATTGAAGAGACTCTAAAAATACCAGTTCGACTTGATCTAGCTAATGCATGATAAAAATGCCCAAGAAGATAAAAAACACACCATAAGGCATAAAATAAATGAGGATAGGGGAAAATTAGGCAAACAAAGCATGGTAAAAAGGGTATTTTGGAGATGAGAATTCATGACAAATTCAAGGACTAACACTAGATCCTTATAGGGATATAGATTCCATGTGAGGTTCTAAGAACCATATACCAATGCGCCTTCATCCATTTCTCCCTTCTATGAATGCTCACCATGCTTTGAAAGCAACCCTTCTCAACTGAAGACAAACCTCAACTGCAAACGAGACTGAAACTGAAACTGAAAAGACTTGATGCCAATGTCTTCATTGGGATATGGAGTCATTTAATACTGATATACTACACACCAACAAACTGAAAACAAAATCTACATGCTCGGAATGTGAGCTTATTCAGCACACTACCTATTCCTAAGCAGCAGAAGCCAAGATGATCATGTGTAGGCAAATTTCCAATGTATCCAAGAATGTATTTTACTAACAAATTGATCTTCCTTTTTGTAGTTGAATAAAATAATGTAGAAAAACATAAATGTTTGTTGTATAAATATAATATACAACTTATACTTACAGTTTCAACTTGATTTCATGGTGATTGATGCAATGTTTTGAATCTTTGGAAAAACTGACTCCATGTAGACAATCATTGGATCTTGAAGATTGTGATGAATGTCCAAATAGTACAAGAAGCCAAGTTGTTGTTTTGTGATTTCTTCTTCACCGATCAAGTTGTGCTTCTCTTGAAACAGTTCAAAAATATCACATAGTTCATTTGTAGCATCCCTCTCTTGCGAGCACATGTTATTGACTTATTCTTTGAGGACACTTGCGTGCAAGTGACCCGGTTATAGTATATGGTTGTCCTTTTCGCTTATGGATTCTTATGATGAGGTTGATGGATTATGATTTATGTTGTTTTGATATCTATGTATTGACATATTCTATTGATGAGTTTACCGTGAGTGTGCAGGACACTTGATAGATTGAGGATGTCGAGGGCATCAATGGACCTCCTTGAACTATGGATTGAGTCGAGGAGTGGACTATATTGGTTTGAGTATTTCATTTATGCATATGTGACATATGATAGATTATATTATGATGTTGTTATTGATCATTTACAGTGTTTTGCTGATGGATGCAGGTTGGTGATTGCTTGCTCATATGACTCACATAAGGAGTAAAGGGGCCATGTACATAGACCATATATTGAGGGAGAGGTGTGGCAACATCCTGTCATAGCCTACTAGCACTCTTGTCGTGGCTCGAATTATAGGGTAACAATTGCATAGTTCGAGAGCTCCGCAATGCCCTGAGGGAAGATTGTTATAATCGCTCACGAAGATATCTAAGGAACACACAATAAGGAAAGGTCCTTATTACTTAGAAGCCCTTAGTATCTCACAAGGTCATCCAAATGGAGTTTTGACTCCAAGGGTTGGCCAAATACCAAAACTAGTCAAAGGCGACTGGCACCCTTAGAGCACAGAGTGCATCTTGAAGGGCACATCGCGTAATTAAAAATTTGAATCCCAGCCGAGTGACACCCTTGGAGCACTAAGTGTGTCTTGAAGGGAACATCACGGAAATAAAACTTGAGTCAAAGAATTCAGATGGCATAGAAAACAAAGAGCTAATAATTAAACTCTGTAAAATATTTAAGCATTGCTGGCTTTAATTAATTAACTAAGGATTGTTAATTATTATTTGTGAATATCCAAGTGAAAGTATAAGCCTTTTTAAATTTTAAGCCTAAGTCTAAGCTTGGTGAAAATACTAAAACTAAGTTACAAATTAAATAAAATGGGAAGGAGGTAAATCAATTCAAGAAATTAATAAAGATGTAATAGATCTAAATAATTAATACAATACACATGTGTGCGAAAAATACCAAATTAGAATTTAAGATAAGAAAGGAATAAAGCATAAAAGAATGTGTAAGCATAGAAACATATCTAGAGTATAGTTAACACTAGTCTAACTAGAGAAGAACCCTATTTTAACTCAAATCAGTTTTAGAAAGGCGTCAATCATTTGATGGGAAATAAAGGGTAAAGAGATAGCTAGGAGTGATTTAAGGAGCGATTTTAGGAAAGGTGAGGGAAAATGAATTTTAATAAAATAAAATGTGGGTTTAATTGTGCAAATTGGGGGGGGTGAAAAGTGTAAGAGGGAGATAATTCTAAATTATTTTAATTAAAAAGAGAAGTAATTGTGAAAGTGGGGATGGATTATGGTAAAATTCTATAAAAAAAATGGCTGAGATGCGAAATGGATCATCACTGGTTATGGTTAAGGTTATGCTACATAAATTTTGATTGGTTTTACTTGTGAGATTTTAGATACCTAGCTTGAGAGAGAGTGTTGGATCTACCTTGCGAGGCAAGCTGGGAGCTAGAGGATTTCTGGTTGTGTGTGTACGTGGCTCCTTTGCGGCTCGGAGGGATAAGGGGAAAGAAGAGTACCCCTAGCGTTGGCTTGGAGGTATCGTTGAGGTCTCAACGGTTAGCAATTAGGATATTAGAAGGAGCATCGCTGCAGAAGGACGTCTTTGGTTTCATAATTTTTCACTACCAATTATGATATTTTTATTGAGCTTGTAATTTTAATACTTAAGTTATAAATTGGTTTTCAGTAATTTTCTTTAGAACTCTAGATTTCTGGAAAAACATTATGTGATATGAAAATGGATGATTTTTTTCTGACTATGGGACACCACCATGGTGTGTTGATTGCATGACGTAAATAATTACCTTCATATTTCGGTAACACTTCTTTAAATGATAATTTATATAGTTTTGCATCATGTATTGCAAATTTTTGAGTTGAATTTCGTCATGCTCAATGAAATGTCCTGAAACCTCTACCAAATGTCAGCAATATTTTGCTATGAAACTCCTAGAAATATTTCCCTTTGAAACCTTTGTGTTTTTCCTTCTGCAAATTCACCCAGCGAATATAAAACTCCTAGTGATTTTTCCCTTTGGAACCTCTGTGATTTTCCTTGTGCAAATTCACCCAATGAATGTGAAACTCCTGGCGATCTTTCCCTTTGAAACTTATGCATTTCACCTTGTGCAAATTATCCCAATGAATGTGAAACTCCTGGCGATTTTTCCCTTTGAAACCTCTGCGATTTTCATTGTGCAAATTCGCCCAACAAATGTGAATTCTCCTGGGGAGATTTCCCCTTGAACATCTATGTTTTTCCATGCGTAAAATTCGCCCAACAATTGTGAATATCCTAGTGAATTCCCTTTGAATCCTCTACAATTTCATAAAAATGTATGCATGTGTTCCATCTCTAGGAAAAACCTCTGTGTTTTCATGCCTACGATTTTCCCAACATCTTTAATCTCTTGCATTCCATCTCTTGGAAATACCTCTGCATTTGAAGCTTAGAAATTTTTCCTAGAATCTTGGATGGGAATTGATTTTCATGTTTTGTGAACTTTAGATATTATATAAAAGTGAGTTTCACTAACTAGTCAATTTCAGATATTGTTTATAATAGATCACAAAAAAAAAACCTCTCGTCTAATGTTTTTTTTTGTTATATGGAGATAAGTGGACTATATTTCATTTAGGCTTTTGGGCATAGAAACACATTCTATAAAAATCTTATGAAATATTTTCAATGGAGATTTTTTCTACATTAGTTAATCTTGCATATTTGTATAAGAACAAAATTGTCCTTTTAATAATAAGATTGGCATTGTATTGTCTCAAGATCCCTAGAAAGGCAAAACCCTTCTCTAATTGTTTTGGTAGAATATTCAATGAAAATTGAATTTGATGTTTTATGAACTTTATATATTATACGTAAGTGAATTTGGCCAGCTAATACAAAAGTCCAATCTTAAATTGCAAACCTTTCTATGGAGATCCTATAGAAGTTGAATTCTTGTTTATCCGTCTCTTTCTTAGTGACACGAGTACACCTTATGATAGATAATAGGGGTCTTCCTCATAGTGTTGATGGTCGTTACTGCCATGTGCTCTTGTAGGATGAATGCAAAGTGAGATGATATTTTATTAATGTTAATTATTGTATCTAATTATATTTGATTTTCTCGTCAATTTTAGAATTTTTTATTGTAGACCTCTAAAAACTTTGCTCTATGGTTTTGTTTGTTAAATGAATATAAGTAGATTATTTTCTCATCTAAGCTCTAGGGAATAGAAACAAACTCTATACAATTAGTTTATGATATCCTTCCAACAGGGATATTCCTTACATTAGTTGATGATGTTCATTACTCTATGCTCTTGTGAGATAGTGGAGACGAAAAGTACTTTTGTACAAAAATACAACTTTCTTAATAATAAGAGCATTAGCATTTGTCTTGTCTCAAGCTTGTTAAAAAGGAAACTTCATCCTCCAAATATCCCCTTCCTTATAGAATCTTGAATGGAATTATTAAACTCGCAATAAATAGATTTCTTGTAAACTAATTAAGGGTGATTTATTATTTAATTCAGAATTTGATTAGTCGGACGCCATGGAAGGAATGTTGATTCATGTTTAATTCAATAATTAGATCATGTGTGCACCTTGAAAATAATGTTGATTTATTTTTTAATTCATTAATTGATTAATTGTGCGCCTTGAAATTAAATAGATGTTTTCTTTCACGCAATGAAAATAAAATAAAGTTTATTACACTTGTGCCTTAACTTATGTTGTTATATGATTGATTAATCCTTTATAATCTCTTGCACCTTATAAAATAAAGTTGATTACACTTGAGCATGTATAATAATGTTGGCATATGATTTATTTAGTAATTATGTTCTCTTGCACCATGAAAAATAAAGAAGATTTCTCATGCGTCATGAATAATATTGATGTATGGTTGAGTGAGTATTTAGACTTCTCTTGCGACATGAATAATATCGATGTATGAATGATTGAGTATTTAAATTCTCTTGCGCCATGAACAATAATGATTTTGATTGATTGAAGTAGTTGGTTTTCAACTTGATTGTGTTAGTGGGATTTAGAAAACTACTTGTTCCTCAGAACAATCGCTATCCCTGAGGCCTTAAGTTGTCAAAATCAATCGGATGAATCATGGGCTTGAGCATTGTTTATGTGTCCTGGAGGTCCTAACCTTGCGGGGTAGGTTGGGCAGGTAGTCATTTTAATATTCAACATTTGGTTGATCATTGTTTATAATTTTCTTCAGTTGATTGTGATGCATTGAACTGCGTCGCTAGTTATGTTTTTGTGTTGGTTAGGTGTCGCTATCATTTATGTTGATGTGTTGGTTGTGTCGTTATTAATTATGACGATGATTCACTTGTAAGGTTTTTAATTATGATTTAATTTGATTATGCATTCCTATGAATTATGTGTTGATGTTAATTTCCTAATGCTTAAAAGAAAAAAATCCTATTGTTCTTCGCTTTTCCTAGTCGTAATGGAGGGGACGTTACATATGGTATGAGAGCGGGTTCAACCTGATGACATGGGATAATTAGGCCTTCCACTGTATTAAACACTTGATTTATAACTTATTGCTATTTAAATTGAATTGTGTCCTTGCAAGTAATCATGTTTAGACAATGCCATGGAAGTAGATGATGTGGTGCTAGGGGAGGAGTTGTGACGCCTCGAGTATCATCCACGCCAGAGGGGTCTAACCACCAAGGAGAAGAGAAACTCATTGGACAAGGGAATATTGTTGTGGGGGATGTGGTTGGGTTGATGAGGTCCTTTCAGAGGATGTCAGAGGTCTTGATTAACTGGCTAGATAGAGATGAGGCCAGGGTGCCTGCATCCCCTGAGAGTCGATACGCACTCCTTCTGGTAGTGGTAACATTCACAGAGAACTCCAGAAGGTCAAGTTTCCCGACTTTATGGGTGCCACGTATGACACATCCTCCGAGGCATGGTTGGAGAAAATGTCGATGTGCTTCGAAATTCGATACTAAACCTCCAACATGAAAGTCCACATGGTGGTCTTTTAGCTAAAGGGGAGCACTTTTCTATGGTGGAAGACGCTGCTACCACAACTCAACATGGTCGTCAAAGATGTGTCACGGGAATTGTTCAAGGATCGGTTCCAAGAGAGGTATTTATCAGAGGAATTCATTGAGTGCCAACTTAATGAGTTCAATGCCTTATGAAATGGTGGTGATATGGTGTCGGAGTATGAGGATCGATTCATGGAGTTGCTTAGGTATGCTCCACATCTGAGAACAAAGAATATGAATGTCAACAAGTTTGTGTTTGGCCTTAACTTCAACATCTGTGCAAAGGTGAGGATATTAATGCCACAGATGTTGCACAACACAGTCCAGAAGGCCCTCAAAGTAGAGGAAGAGTTGACCAGTGGGGCTTAGGGAAGGACTTCTGCAAGACCGACTGGACAGACGATGACAGGTAGCAACATCAATTTAGTCTTGTTCAGTAGAACAAACTAGGATTTCAGGCTAGTTGGCCAACATCTTCTACTTTGGGGACCAGGAGTATTGGGATGAAGACCAGATGTTGGACAAGTGGAGAGCTACATTATCAACAAGACTATCTCGTGGAGAGGGCTAGAGCAGTCGGGTTAGTCAGACACACTACATTTGGAGATTTGGGAAAGGCCCACAAGATTCATGAAGTGGTGAATAACCACTAGGATGAGCACCAATACACTATTCTCGAGACATCAGATACCATCACTAACCAAACCTTTAGTATTTTGATAGATCCTGGTGCTATAGAGAGATTTATTTCTCCTGCAATGCTAAAAAGAATTAAGGTAAAGGCAGTCAAACAGGACGAATTTAGATACATGGAAATGGCTTCGGGTACCAAGAAGAAGGTTGGAGGAAAGATTACGTACTGTAGCCTTAACCTGGGAGATTTTTTAACGAAGGCCATCCTATATGTCATGATCTTAGGGTCTTATGACCTAGTGATTAGTATGGATTAGTTGGAATCGCATGACGCGATACTCAACTGTAAGACAAAGTGGTTGAGGTTGACTGACAATTAGGGATAGAGAAGAGTGATCGTAGTAATAAACTAGGGAGTGTCCTTGTCGTTCATTTCATCCATACAACTACTGAAGAGCATGCAGAAAGGATGCAGGCTATATGCAATATTAGCGCAAAATGAAAAGGGAAAGGAGGAAGGATTAAATAACCTTTCGGTAGTACGAAAGTTTACAGACATGCTCCCAGAAGAATTACCAGGGTTACTGCCCAAAATAGAGTTGGAGTTCACCATTGAATTGAAACCTGGAACTGAACCGATAGCAAGAACTCCTTATCGGATGTCGACACCCAAGTTAAAGGAGTTGAAAAATCATCTAAAGGAGTTGTTGGACCTATGACTTATACGTCCAAGTGTGTAACCTTGGGGTGAGCCTGTTATTCTCATAAGAAAGAAGGATGGGTCATTGTTGGCATAAGCGCAGACCCAAGGTTCACTCCAAGAGCGCACCAACAAGCCCTAGCTACTAGCCCATTCGAAAACACCTGTGAAGCATATGCAGTCTCACCTAAAGCAGCTAAGAGGGGGGTTGCATGACAGAAATGTCTACAACCAGGGAAATATCAAGTGGATCTATCACAACAACAATACAACATTCATATATGACTTATCAACTAGGTCTATCCTATCCAGCTATAGATCTGATCTAACATAAGATTGCAAATAACAATATACAATGACAGAGATCCAGGCATCAATCACACATATGACACGAATTATACGTGGTTCACCCTCTCTCTAGGAATACGTCCATATAACTATGCTTATGATTTATTAAGATAAATCATACAGTTCTTATCTGCGCTCTCAGCTAGCAGATCTTCTTTCTTCTCTCTCTTTCTCTCCTCTTTCTGCGCACCCAACTACAGGACTTGACCTTCGCACACAGCTGAAGATCTCACAATACAATCCTCTCTCTCCACAACAGAGCTATAACAACAATATCATACCAATACTCAATGACCAACCTAACCCAGGTCCTCTTGAGCTTTATCTATACATTACAATCCTTCACTGACAGCCTTAGGTCGAAACCTAGATGCCAAAACCCTAGATACCAAAACCCTAGGTCAACTTGACCTTCTTTTTCCAGACTTCACCACCTTGTCTTTCCTTATTCATCGTGCGGTGCTCCAAAGCATCCAATGATGGATTTCTCTGCTTGTTGAGTAGTCCACGATCCTTCTTCCTTGCCGATCTGTCATCCCTAATCTCCTCGTCCAATAGCTTTCTTTTCCGCACTTCGCTCCATCTTTCCTTCTCTTTGGTTCACTTCGACTCAGTGATAGTTACTGTGTCTCCTGTGAAGCTCGCTTTTTACCTTTCCTTCCTTTTTCTTTTCTTCCTTCCATAACCAAGGGCCAACAGGCCCCCAAAAATCACCTGTGACTCATCCTGAGGCACTTCATATATGATCCTCTTGCTTTAATTCAACTTTGGGTTGGGCAGTGCAGCCCTTTCTTTCTTCTTTATGCCTCCTTTCCATCCTTGTGCAGACTGCCTTTTCTGTGTCTTGTACCCAGTTTCAACGGCACCTGGTACCTGGACCCTTTTCCACATGCTTTTACTGAGAGTTGCGAGGCAGCTGGTTGTCATAGTACAAATTTAGCCAAATCCCATTCGCCAATCCTTCTTTCCACTCCCCATTCAATGTTTTTAGTTGCACAACTCCTCCTTCTGTGACATAAACAACTTCATATGGCCCAAGCCAATGCGTTCTGAACTTTCCTGGATGCTTCATGAACTTGCTATCATGCACCAGCACTAAGTCACCTTTCTTGAATGCCTTCTTCTTGATTTGTCTGTCGTAATAATCCTTTTCTCTTTCCTTCTGTACCTACTGATGGAATCCTACAATAAATCTATCTTCTTCTAGTTTGACTAACTATGCGAGTCTCTCCTGAACAGTGCTAGAATCATCCATTTCTGTAAATGCAACAATTCTTAATCTTGGTATGAAGTATTCCATCATAACAACAACTTCAATACCATAAACCAACTTGAAAGGGGTCTGCATTGTTAATTTCTTGCAAGTGGTTCGATAAGCCCAGATTACTGCAGGTACTCTTAAATCCTAGTCATCCCTATTCATACTGTAAATCTTCGTTAATGTTGTCTCCAAGATCTAGTTGAATTCTTCAACTATCCCATTTGCTTGTGGATGATAAGGTGTACTCTTCTGATGGTGGACTGCAAATTCTTCAGTCAGGGCTTCAACTGTGTTATTGATAAAGTGTGTACCTTGATCACTCATAAGGATCTTAGGGCATCCAAACCTGGTTATTATGTCATCAAATATAAAACATGAATTTGTAGTTGCACTATAGTCCTTGAATGCTCTAGCTTTGGACCATCTGGTTAAGTATTCTGTTGCAGTATAGGTCCTACAAATTCAATGTCCCACTTCTCAAATGCTTGTAGGGTCAACTGTGGTGCTAATAGAATTTCTTCTCTTCTGGATGGTTTCCCAACTCGTTGGCATACATCGCAAACTCTAGCATATTCTTTAGCATATCTATGTAAGGTAGGCCACCATAGGCCAGCTTGTAGAACCTTTTGCGCATTTGCTTTCCCTCCGTAATGTCTTCTTGTGATGCCTTCATGAGATTCTGTGAGGATTAGTGGTTGCTCTGTCTCCATAACACACCTCGTTAATATTTCATCTGGTCCCATTTTGTATAGTTGTCCATCTATAAGTGAAAAGTCTACAGCATGCACCACTAGTTGTTTCTTCTGAGGAATTGTATACTCACTTGGAGCCATTCCTGTTGACAGGAACTAGACTATGTCTGCGAAGTGGTCATCAATCTTTCTAATGGTGAGGAGATGTGCATCTGGTAATGTATCCTCCAAATTGGTGGGTTCTTTTCCATGTTCCAACTTTGATAAGTGGTATGGGCCCTTGTTCATTCTTCCTGGCTTAACTATGATGTCAAAATCATATTCTTGAAACAATAGAATCCATATTCATATTCAACCCCCCAACACTGTCTTGTTGACTAGGTACTTCAGCGTGAAGTGATCAGTAAATATTTTAAAGTGTTCTCCCAACAAGTAGTTGAGGAATTTTTGCAGCGCATACACCATGGATAGTCCCTCTCTTTCTGTAGTGGTGTAATTAAATTCAGTTGTGGATAGCTTTCTGTTGACAAACAGTAATGGATGATCAATGTCCCCTTCTCCAGTTTGTGCCAGTACTGCTCTTAATGCAATAGAAGATGCATCGACATGCACGTGGAATTATTTTCTCCAATCTAGAAAAACCAGAATGGGCGTTGTAACCATATTCTGTTTCAGTGTGTCAAATCTCTTCTAACATTCATCTATCCACTCACACTGGCAGTCCTTCTTTAGAAGCTTCTCCATTGGTGTTGTAATTTGGGCATATCCTTTGATAAATTTCCTGTAGTATCCAGTATGGCCCAGTGTAGTGCGCAGTTATTTGACTGAAGTAGGAGGTGGCAAATCAACTATAACTGCAATTTTAGATGGGTCAACCAACAATCCCTACTTGCATACAATATGACCTAATATCACTCCAAATGGTGATAAGAAGATCCCTTTCTTCAGATTCAAAGCAATTTGACACTACCTGCATTTGTCCAACATTAGACTTAGACATTCAATATGATTTTTCAACAAACTAAAAACAATCCAGTCATCAAAGTATGCTTCTAAAAATTTATGCAAAAATTCTTTGAACGCTTCGACCACCACCCTGGAAAACATGGTTGGGGTGTTCTTCAATCCAAATGGAATTACTGTATATTGGTAGGATCCCCACTCTATGGAAAACATAGTCTTATGATGGTCCTCCTTGGCAATGTGGATCTGATGGTATCCCAAAAAGATGTCTGTGAAAGAATATACTTCCTGGCCTCCACGTTATCCAACACTTCGTTTGTGAATGGTGTAGGAAAAGGGTCATGCAATCAAGCATCATTCAGCTTCCTGATACCTATGTAGATCTTGATCTCACCTATCTTCTTATCTTATACCACCATAGGGATGATCCACCCCGACTCTTCGATAGGTTCAATAATCCCTGCTTCTTGCATTCTGTCGAGCTCGATCTTCACTTTTTCCTTGTATTTTGGGTTTAGTCTGTAATGTCGTTACTTGACTGGCTTCACATATGGTTTCAAAGGTATTCTCATCTCACCCATAGTCCCTTTGATTCCATTCATATCAATGAAATTGGTTGGGAACAACTCCTGATATTTTTGCAATAACTCTGTAATCTTGTCAATAGTAGCAGCATCCCAATAATATTCGACATTGGCAAGCTTCAGTGTCTCCTCTGTCCCAATATTGACTTTATTTATTTTGATCGGTTGTTCTATGAATGGTATCTCAACTCCTGGTCCTTCCACATTTCTATGGACTTCTGTCTCAGCGATGTTTACCTTCCTCGGATCATCATATTCATCAACATTAATGTTGTAACATCCTTGCAATTTTTGGAATGGCGCAGTCCATTCATCCTCTTTTTTCTCCAAAGGGAGGCCAGATGCCTCCTTAAATACTTTTTGTCTCACAATCTATTATTCTTGGTCTACTGAAGGAAATTCACTTTCAAACAAAAAGGTGGTTACAAAATTTTGGATCATACCTTCCCAATTGGAAGTGACGAGGCGCAGCTCTGCTTGAAGGTACCAGTTGATAGGGATCGTGTCCAACATTTTGATGAATCTATGCACCCATTGTTCTCAAGGAATGTCACTACAGGCCTCTTCCAAGCTTTGCACATGGTCCTTTGGGCAACTTCGACCTATGTACCTCACTTCCCAACTTCCTACTTGTGCTGAGAACTGCGTTGTCATCAAAGTTCGACATTGTGTCCAGTCTGTGATGTTTCCTTTGTGCGTTCCCCACCATCTTGTTGGTGTGGCATTCATGGCCTCATCTATTGCCAAAATCCTTTGTTGTGTTGGTACACTTGTCTCAAACTCTAATAAGAATTTCTCTAAAGGGTTCAGCCCATCAAATGTGGGTAAGTTACTCACTGTTGTGTCGATCCAGTGAACCTCTCTGGCTAGTCTAGCACACCTTCTGGTAGAGACTTCATACATCTGGTTCTTCCAGTTCTCCAATGCTTCTTTTGAGTCTAATGAACATGCATTTTCACTTCGCCATCTCAGATTCCCATCGGTTGTACGATTGATATAATCTTGTTGTCTGGCTGTTAGTTTGTAGATGTTTTCCAGTTTGTACGCGTGGTCTTCTTCTCTGATAGGTTCTGTGTATCGAGGACTCTCATCTGGATCTAAATATGAAATGACCCTAAGGCCATATCTTTCAAATGTCATATGTCTCTTCTTTATATCAACAATAGTAGAATTGTTGAAGGCCCAATCAATTCCTAATAATGCAGGGTAAGGGCAATTGTCATCAAGAATTTCAATTACCTCAAAATCTGCAAAGGTTCTAACTCCATCAATGTCCATAGGGACATGCTCCAATCATCCAAATGGGCTAACAACTTGCTGGTTAGCCATGCAAAGCTTGATAGGGGAGTAGATCAGCTTTTCTTTTCCCATCAGTGCCCAGGTTTGCTTCGTCATGAAATTGACCTCCGACCTTAAGTCGAGGACCACATAGTCTATATCATATTCTCCTATTTGAGCATTCATGTGTAATTATTTATTTTTCCTTCTCCTTTTCCCAATTTGGTGCACTGCCCTATTCAGTAAGGAATCTATCTTTCCTAGCTCCTATTTCTTGATTAAATATTGTAATTCTTGTACAACGCTTTTATCTTGAATCAACTTAACACAAGTGCACAAAAATTCCATGAGTTTGCTTACCTCTTTTCCTTCTGTTGGCGATGCAGATTGATCAAATGCCTAAGGCATGCCATATTCTTTGATTTCTGGTTGTTTATTTGATGAAGAGCCTTGATATCCTTTGAGATATTTTCTTTCCTTTTCAAATATATGTCTTTATTTCTTAGCATTGAACATTGGGGTCTTCTTTGTAGCTTTCCTGATTCTGTGGTCATCTGCAGTCTTTCCTTGGGCTTCTCTATCTTCTCCTGTAGCATCAACTTCTCAAGTGATACCAACAACTCTAGGGTATGATCTGTGAGGTTTAGCATATATTAGTTGCACCTACAGTTTTTGTTTAGGTCCTCATCTTTCATGAAGATTAGCTAGCAGCACAGGGCAGTCCTTGATGACGTGCTTCAAGGAATTGCAATAACTGCAGGTTGTGCAAGGGTTCTAGCAGTCCCTCGCTAAATGTCATGTCTGCATGCATTTGGAATATATTATTTGTCCTCGGCCTCAACCCATACCTCTTCCTCATCCTTGTCCTCTGTATCCACCATGAGGATTGAAGTTTCCTCTCCCAAGAGAGTTGTACTACGTAGTGTTTCCTTCTTGATGTACTTCACCTTGGATCTTGTATATGTGTCTTGATATTTCATGCATTAGGTCAAAGGCCCTACAATATCTATCATCATGCACTATGGACTTACATAATGTGTAGTACAAGTTTTTGGGTGTCTGAACATACTTCTGCATATAGTAGCACTCACCAGGTCGATGTCGATTTCTGCATACTTCGCACCAGGGCAGGTTAACTTGCTTCAAGGGGCTTGACACTCTTGAGGACAAATATTCATGAAATAAGGGAAAATGTTCTTTGTCATGACCTTTGTATCTACATCTTACACACCAGATATATTCTATTTTTTCCTTCCCCTTGTCCTTCTTCATATCCTCGACCTGCTGATATAAACTAGTCAGCTGGCTCAAGATCTTGCTCATGCCTAAGCTAGATTCTCCCATAGGTGTTGATTCAAGATTCACGGCGATCTCCAAATCTTCTACCTGCGATGCAATATTCTACTGTATCAGGGGAAATCTGATGTGTGGTAAAAGAGCAACAATGAACCATTCTTTGTTATGTTCATCTGGGATCTTAAAAGTTAATCGGCCTGTTAGGGTCTTGAATCTTTGATCGAACTCCCAAATAGGTTCAACTACCTTCTGTTTGATCTCCTTCAGCTCAGTAATACACTGTGACTCTGACTTAGGTTTTTTAAACTCTGCAAGAAATGCGTTCTTGATCTCATTTAGTGGCTTAGGTTGTGCAAGTCCTTCGCCAAGCTTCATGTACCAACTCAATGTGTGATCCCTCAATGTAGTGCTAAACTGGTTTCTTTTAACAAATTCATCGGTAATATTTTTAATGTTCCATACGACCTCGCACAGGAACCAATGTTGATCAGGATCTTCAGATCCATCTCCTTTAAAGATAGGGATCCTCATCTTGTCTTCCATAGAAATGCCCAGGTTTCCTGTTTGAGTAGATGTTGAACTAGTAGTAGTAGTAGTCTGTGGACTCTGGTGATTTGAAATATTCTGATTACTTAGAAATTATGAAATAATAGAAGGATTGATATTACTTACTTCAATGGTCTGCGCAGTTCCTGATGTTTCTGGCTCATTCTAGCGAAGTTCTTCAACTTCCTCTTCCTTTGCTCTGGTGGGTTCTGAATGTTCCTCGTTTGTCAGATCTTCCTCTTCTCCATTGTAGAAACCCTCGTCTCTGTAGTTTTTCTTGAACAGATTCTCAAGCTGAACCCCTTGAAATACTCTCCCACTGCGCGTATGTCCAGCTTCTGTGTCACTGTTGCTGTCTGAATTCTTGAGCATTAGCCTTTTCAGATTCAACCAATCTATTGTATCTTCAAGATGTTCTTTTCATGCAACAACATCTTGATTCTTAGCTTCAAAAATTGTAAAAATTTTCCTCTGGGTCCTTTGAGGAAGTATCTCTTGGCCTGGCTATTTGATTATGTTTTGTCAACAACAAATTTGGTGATATACCCTCGAATGGTACTATCGAACCAGTGATCTACAACCCTTGATACAACATTGTCAACTCTCTTAATCTTCTTAATCAACTCTGACTTCTAGACCAAAGGAGGTCTATATCTTATCTCAAACTGGGTATCGGCTAACCTATCTAACCACTCATATATATCTTGATGGATTCCTCCAAAGAAGATCTCATGAATATCGATGAAGATGTGTCTCTGCAACCAACCTTTAGTACTTAGCTTAGGGTTCTTATTTTGGGCTTCAATGAAGTCCCTCTCTTGATCCTCTATCCACTTTTGAATCTCTATCTTCAATGGGAACCACCTTGACATTCCTTTAAACAGATTCCTGTCCCGACAATGGAACCATTTTTTGGCACAGGGGCAGACCCGAGGTTCACTCCAAGAGCGCACCAACAAGCCCTAGCTACTGGCCCATTCGACAACACCTAGGAAGCAGATGCAATCTCACCCGAAGCAGCTAAGAGGGGGGTTGCAGGCCAGAAATGTCTACAACCAGGGGAATATCAAGTGGATCTATCATAAAAACAATACAACATTCATATTTCACTTATCAACTAGGTCTATCCTGCACAACTATAGATCTGATCTAACATAAGATTGCAAATAACAATATACAATGACAGAGATCTAGGAATCAATCACACATAAGACACAAATTATATGTGGTTCACCCTCTCTCTAGGGATACGTCCACATAACTGTGCTTATGATTTATTAAGGTAAATCATACAGTTCTTATTTTCTCTCTCATCTAGCATATATTATTTCTTCTCTCTCTTTCTCTCCGCTTCCTACGCACCCAGCTGCAGGACTTGACCTTCGCACACAGTTGAAGATCTCACAATACAATCCTCTCTCTCCACAACAGAGCTATAACAACAATATCTTACCAATACTCAATGACCAACCCGACCCAGGTCCTATTGACCTTTATTTATACATTAAAATCCCTCACCGATAGACTTAGGTTGAAACCTAGGTGCCAAAACCCTAGATACCAAAACCCTAGGTTTCTAAAACCCTAGGTCAACTTGACCCGCTTTTTCCAGGCTTCGCCAGCCTGTCTTTCCTTCTTCATCATGTGATGCTCAAAAGCATCCAATGATGGCTTTCTCTACTTCTTGAGTAGTCCACGATCCTTCTTCGTTGCTGATTTGTCATCCCTGATCTCCTCATCCAATGGCTTGCTTTTCCGCACTTCGCTCCATCTTTCCTGCTCTTTTTCTCACTTTGACTCAGTGATAGTTACTGTGTCTCCCACAAAGCTCACTTTTTACCTTTCCTTCCTTTTTCTTTGCTTCCTTCCATAACCAAGGGCCAACAGTCGTAGAGACTCTGTATCAATTATCATCAATTAAACAAGGCAACGATCAAGAACCAATATTCATTGCCAAGAATAGACGATTTGTTTGACCAAATGAAGGGCACATCTGTGTTTTCAAAGATCAACTTGAGATCAGGATATCACTAGTTACAGATCAAAGAGGAATACATTCCTAAGACTGCATTCAATATGAGGTTCAAACATTATGAGTTTACCATTTTACTGTTTGGAATAACAGACACCCCAGGGGTATTCATGAGCTTGATGAGGGGTATTCATCCAGGAGTCACGAATATGATGGCAGACCTTAAGCCCTTATTCTTCTGGAAAGGAATCAAGAAATACATAGTTAGCTACATGTCGAGGTATCTAGAATGTTAGCAAGTGAAGGCTAAACATAGAAATCTGACAGAATTACTACAGCCACATGCTATTCTAGAATTGAAATGGAGGGTCATTTTGATGGACTTTATTGTTGGATTTTCGCTAACAAAAAGGAGGCATGACTCGATTGTCATGGTAGTTGACAATCTGATGAAGAGTGCACATTTTATTCATGTGCACACTACGTATCAGGTGCTAGAAATAGCTAGAGTTTTTATCATCGAGATTGTGATATTACATGGCATGCCTAAAATGATCATATCCGATAGAGGATCAGTGTTTACAGGACATTTTTGGACTAATTTCCAAGAGGCCTTGGGAACACAACTGAACTTCAGTACAACATATCACCATGAGACAGATGGGTAGATAGAACGAACCAACCAAATCTTTGAACATATGTTTCGTAGGTACATGATGGACCAATAGAAACATTGGGAAGAGTTCTTGCCACTGGTATAGTTTGCATACAACAACAACTATCAAAGTACCATTAAGATGGCCCCATTTGAGTTTATTTACGTGATATCGTGTTAGACTCCATTGAGCTGGGATCGACTTGAATATAGGGTCTTGGTAGGACCAGAAGCGATCCAAGAAATGGAAGAACAAATGAAAAGGATAAGACAAAGGATTAAATAAGTACAAGATCAATAGACGAGTTATGCCAATGTGCATCTCATTGACTGTAATTATGAAGTTGGTGACCAAGTTTTCTTGTGGGTGAAACCACACAAGCACTCAATAAAGTTTGGAAATGGTGCTAAAATATCTCCTAGGTTTGTGGGACCTCTCGAAGTTGTGGAAAGAAAGGGACCCGTGGCCTATAGACCAGCCTTGCCTGATTCTTTAAGGTGTATGAACAATGTTTTTCATGTATCTATTTTGAGACATTATGTTAGTGATCCTGCACTTGTGATTAACATGAGTTATTTGCAGGTGTTGGATGAGGGTGCACTCACAGTGAAGCCAATCCACATTCTAGACCATCATATTTGACAGCTATGGCGTCGAATAGTCGATTAGGTCAAGGTCTAGTGGGACAATTATAGTCCACACTCAACTACCTGGGATGACACATATGATATGCTTCAGCAGTTTCCTTACTTATTTGATAGTTAGACATATAGATCTTGTCAGATACTTTATTTACTGTATTTTATATACTGTACAACTTCGAGACGAAGTTTAAAACAAGAGGGGGTGTATATAACATCCCACTCTTGCAAGCACATGTTATTGACTTATTCTTTGAGGACACTTGTGTGAAAGTGATCCAGTTATAGTATATGGTTGTTTTTTTTGCTTATGGATTCTTATGATGAGGTTGATGGATTATGATTTATGTTTTTTCGATATCTATGTATTGACATATGCTATTAACGAGTTTCCCTTGAGTGTGTAGAACACTTGACAGATTGAGGATGTCAAGGGCATCAATGGACCTCCTTGGACTCTGGATTGAGTCAAGGAGTGGACTGTATTGGTTTGAGTATTTAATTTATGCATATGTGGCATGTGATTGATTATATTATGATGTTTTTATGGATCACTGACAATGTTTTTGTAATATCCCTCAATCGAACCCAATTGTTAATGTAAATGCAAATGTACTTAAGCCGGTGAGCTGTTTGATATCATATTTTGTATGCACCTTTCATGGCATAGTGTGCGCATGTACTGTGCAGTAAATTGATGAAATGGGCACATTCCAGGATACCGCGCGCAGCATCTTAAGAGTGTGTGATGTTGAGGCTATGGATCCTTTGTGTATATGATATGTTTGATAGGCTAGTGAGCCAGTTATTATAAGTTGGGATGCTTATGTTTTGGAATTAGGCCAGAGCACCTAGATGTTAAAGGCCAGTGCATCTATTTTTGTATATATCTCATGATTAATATAAAATACATCGTTGCACATAGACCGACCATGATAAAACAAATGGGGGACTAAACTCCATTAGTTAGGGAAAGGGAGGGCCAAAAGTTAAGGAAAAAGGGCTAACCTAGGGAGCTTAATCCAAAAAGAAATATTATATTAATATTTCTTTAAATCATAAAGTATGGATAATCATTTATCCTAAGTTCTAAAGTTGGGGACAAATAGGCCAAAGTAGCTCCCAACATGATAAGTGTCAAGTTGGGGACATGCATACATATTGTTGGGACTTGGTTCATTTTCCCATCTTTTTTCTATCTTTTCCATCACACCTTCCAAGATTCTTCCATCATTCAGCCATGATTCCATGATCACTTACTCAGTCAGTTATCCTCCATACCTTCATATCACTGTACCTGAACTATATTTGTATCCGTATTCATTTTGTGTAGCTAGATAGCTTGGGATCTGGACTTAAGAGGCGGGTTGTCAGGCTAGTGGGATATTGAATAGGTGGGTTGTTAGGACCGTGAGAAATTTCTCTATGGTGAGAGAATTGTTGGGAATTGATTTCTTGAAGGTGCTAAACTATAACTACAGTGCTCTGAGACTTCCTGTCCATCCTGTTGCTGAAGCCCAGAAAGGAAGTGGGGTAGCCGAAGGACTGTTGAGCAAAGAAGGGGCACACTTCCTGGGGTGGGACAGGCATGTGGGGAATGAGGGACTGTAGGCTATAAGTTTGAGTTGGCATGATAGAGTCCTTCTTGTTGTTTATGATCCTTTATCCTAGTTAGGAATCCCTTTACCCTGGTGGATTTTAGTCCCAGCTTGGGGGTGACCCACTGTTGAGAGTGATGAGAAGTGTGGTCTAAGGCTGGGAGGTTCAAGGACGGTCTGCATGCAGTTGGTGATATTCTTACCAATATAAGTGTCAACTATGTAATAAATTTACATGTTGCATTGTTATTTACATGTTTATTTTTATGGGTTTATCATATGCGTGGTTATAACTGTCTGTATATTTATGGGTATTTCCTGTATGTTTATGCTTACTGTTATTTCAGTATGAATTCATGCATTTACATAATGTATTTGTCTGTTACATTTTATATATAACGATTCCGCAAGAGTGTTGTGTGTGTATGTTTTAATTGCATGCAGTTCAAAAAAATTATGTGGCATAGCTCAGTTCAATGTTGGGTATGTTACAGTATGTTCCACAGTGTGAGAATGAAAGAGTTCTCTAGAGTAGCATGGCCTGACATGGGTGGTCGGGGACATTATAGTTTTTTTGATGGATGCAGGCTAACAATTGCTTTCTAATCTGACTCACATAAGGAGTAAAGGGGTCATGCACATAGACTAGATATTGAGGGAGAGGTGTGGCAACGTCCTTGTCACAACCTACTAGCACTCTTGTTGTGGCTCGAATTATAGTTTAATGACTACCTAGTTCGAGAGGTACACGATGTCAGGAGGGAAGACTATGACAGTGTCTCACGAATATTTCTAAGGGACACGCAATAAGGCATGGTCCATATTCCTTAGAATCCCTTAGTCTCTCACAAGGTCTCCCGAATGGAGTGTTGAATCCAAGGGTTGGAAAACTACAAAAACCAGTCAAAGGTGAGTGGCACCCTTAGAGCATTGAGTGGGTCTTGAAGGGAATGTCTCAGAAATAAAACTTGAGTCAAAGAATATAGGTGGCCTAGAAAACAAAGAGCTAATAATTAAACCCTGTAAAATATTTAAGCATTGTTGGATTTAATTAATTAACTAAGGATTGGAAATTATTATTTGTGAATCCCCAAGTGAAAGTCAAAGCCTTCTTAAAATTTAAGGCTAAGTCTAAGATTGGTGAGAATATTAAAGCTAAGTTAAAAATTAAATAAAATGGGAAGGAGGTAAATCAATTCAAGAAATTAATAAAGATGTAATAAATCTAAATAATTAATACAATACACATGTGTGCAGAAAATACCAAATTAGAATTTAAGATAAGAAAGGAATAACGCATAAAAGAAAGTGTAAACATAGAAAGGTATCTAGAGTATACTTAACACTAGTCTAACTGGAGAAGAACCCTATTTTTACTCAACTCGTTTTTAGAAAGGTGTCAGTCATTTAATGGGGAAATAAAGGGAATAAAGAGATAGCTAGGAGTGATTCAAGGAACGCTTTTAGGAAAGGTGAGGGAAATTGAATTTTAATAAAATAGAATGTGGATTTAATTGTGAAAATTGGGGAAGAGGTGAAAAGTGTAAGAGGGAGATAATTATAAATTATTTCAATTAAAAAGCAAAGTAATTGTGAAAGTGGGGATGACTTATGGGAAAATTCTATAAAACAAATGGTTGGGATGAGAAATGGATCATCATTGTTTATGGGTAAGGTTATGCTGTAGAAAGTTTGACTGGTTTTACTTGTGAGAGTTGGGATACCCAACTTGAGAGAGAGTGGTGGCTCTACCTTGCGAGGTGAGCTTGGAGCTAGAGGATTTCAAGTTGTGTGTGTGTGTGGCCCCTTTGTGGCTCGAGGGGATAAGGGGGAAGAAAAGTACCCCTAGTGTTGACTAGGAGGTACCGGTGAAGTATCAACAGTTAGCAATCAGGAGATTGAAAGGAGAACCATTGCATAAGGACATCTTTGGTTTCAGAGTTTTTCGCCATCGGTTATGGTATTTTTATTGATCTTGTAATTGTAATAGTTACGTTATAAATTGGTTTTCAGTAATTTTCTTTAGAACTCTAGATTTCTGGAAAAACATTATGTGATATGAAATTGGATGATTGTTCTCCGACTGTGGAACACCTCTATGGTGCGCAAATTGCATGACCTAAATTATTTCCTTCATATTTTGGTAACATTTCTTTAAATCATAATTTATATAGTTTTGCATCATCTATCACAATTTTTTGAGTTGAATTTGTTCATGCTCAGTGAAATGTCCTGAAAATTATACCAAATAGCAGCAATAGTTTGTTGTGAAACTCTTGGCGATCTTTCCCTTTGAAACCTCTATGTTTTTCCTCGTGCAAATTCACCCAGTGAATGTAAAACTCATGGTGATTTTTCCCTTTGGAACCTCTGCAATTTTCCATGTGCAAATTTTCCCAGCGAATGTGAAACTCCTAGTGACCTTTCCCTTTGAAACCTCTGTGTTTCTCCTTGTGAAAATTCTCCCAACGAATGTGAAACTCCTGGCGGTTTTCCCTTTGAAACCTCTGCGATTTTCCTTTTGCAAATTTTCCTATAAAATGTGAATTATCTTGGCGATATTTCTCTTTGAACCTTTGGGCTTTTCCTTATGCAATATTCGTCGAGAAATTGTGAATCTCCTAGTGAATTCCCTTTGAATCCTTTGCAATTTCATAAAAATGTATCCATGTGTTCCATCTCCAAGAAAAAACTCTGCATTTTTATGCCTATTATTTTACCAACATCTTGAATCTCTTGTGTTCCATCTCTGGGAAATACCTCGGTATTTTAAACTTACGAATGTTTCCCAGAATCTTGAATGGGAATTGATTTTCATGTTTTGTGAACTTTATATGTTATATGCAAGTGAGTTTCACTAGCTAGTCAATTTTAGATATTGTTTATAATAGATCACAAAAAAAAACCTCTTGTCTATTGTTTTGTTTGTTATATGGAGATAAGCAAAATATATTTCATTTAGGATTTTCGGCATAGCGACACATTCTATAAAAAGCTTATGAAATATTTTCAATGGGGATTTTTTCTACATTAGTTAATCTTGCATATTTGTATAAGAACAAAATTTTCCTTCTAATAATAAGATTGGCATTGTCTTGTCTCAAGATCCCTAGAAAGGAAAAACCCTTGTCTAATTGTTTTGGTAGAATCTTCACTGAAAATTGAATTTGATGTTTTCTAAACTTTATATATTGTACGTAAGTGAATTTGGCTAGCTAGTACAAAAGTCCAATCTTAACTCGCAAACCTCTCTATGCAGATCCTATAGAAGTTGAATTGTTGTTTATCCGCCTCTTGCTTAGTGACACTAGTACACTTTATGATAGATAATAGGGATCTTCTTCATAGTGTTGATGGTCGTTACTGTCATGTTCTCTTGTAGGATGAACGAAAAGTGAGTTGATGTTTTATTAACGTTAAATATTGTATCTTAGTATATTTGATTTTTTTGTCAATTTTAGAATTGTTTATTGTAGACCTCTAAAAACTATGCTCTATGGTTTTGTTTGTTAAATGAATATAAGTAGATTATTTTCTCATCTAATCTCTAGGGAATAGCAACAAAATCTATACAATTAGTTTATGATATCCTCCCAACAGGGATATTCCTTACATTAGTTAATGATGTTCATTGCTCTGTGCTCTTGTGAGATAGTGGAGACCAAAAGTACTATTTGTACAAAAATACAACTTTGTTCCTAATAAGAGAATTAACATTTGTCTTGTCTCAAGCTTGCTAAAAAGGCAACTTCATCCTCCAAATATCCCCTTCCTTATAGAATCTTGAATGGAATGATTGAACTCACAATAAATAGATTTTTTGTAAACTAATTAAGGGTGATTTATTATTTAATTAAGAATTTGATTAGTCACGTGCCCTGGAAGGAATGTTGATTCATGTTTAATTCAATAATTGTATCATGTGTGCACCTTGAAAATAATGTTGATTTATTTTTTAATTCAGTAATTGATTAGTCGTGCACCTTGAAATTAAATATATGTTTTCTTTCGCGCCATGAAAATACAATAAAGTTTATTACACTTGTGCCTTAACTTATGTTGTTATATGATTTATTAAGCCCTTATATTCTCTTGCACCTTATAAAATAAAGTTGAGTAAACTTGTGCCTGTATAATAATGTTGACATATGATTGATTTAGTAATTATATTCTCTTGCACCATGCAAAATAAAGAAGATTTCTCATGCGTCATGACTAATATTGATATATGGTTGATTGAGTATTTAGACTTCTCTCGCGACATGAATAATATCGATGTATGAATGACTGAGTATATAAATTCTCTTGTGCCATGAACAATAATGATGTTGATTGATTGAGGTAGTTGGTTTTCGACTTGATTGTGTTAGTGGGATTTAGACACCTACTTGTTCTTTAGAACATTCGCTAGCCCTAGGACCTTAATTGGTCAAAACCAATCGGATGAATCATGGGCTTGAGCATTGCTTATGTGTCCTAGAGCTCCTAACCTTGCAGGGTAGGTTGGGTAGGTAGTCATTTAAATATTCAACATCTGGTTGATCATTGTTTATAATTTGCTTCAATTGATTGTGATGTGTTGAACTATGTCTCTAGTTATGTTTTTGTGTTGGTCAGATGTCTTTATCATTTATGTTGATGCATTGATTGCATCGTTATTGATTACGATGATGAGTCGCTTGTAATGATTTTAATTATGATGTCATTTTATTATGCGTTGCTATCAATTATGTGTTGACGTTAATTTCCTAATGCTTTTAAAAATAAAAAAATTCCTATTGTGTTTCTCTTTTCCTAGTCGTAATGGAGGGGACATTACATATGGTATGAGAGAGGGTTCAATCCCACGACATGAGATCATTAGTCCTTCCATTGCATTAAAAACTTGATTTATAACTTATTGCTAATTAAATTGAATTATGTTCCTGCAAGTAATCATGGTTAGAGGACGTCGTGGAGGAGTACGACGTGGTTCTAGGGGAGGAGTTGTGACACCTCTAGTAGCATCCACGCCAGAGGGGTATAACCCCCAAGGAGAAGATCAATTCATTGGACAGGAGTAGATTTTTGTGGGGGATGTGGTTGGGTTGATGAGGTCCTTTTAGAGGATGTCGGAGGCCTTGATTAACCGGCTAGATAAAGATGAGGCCAGAGCACCTATATCCCTTGAGGGTCAACAACACACTCCTGCTCGCAGTGGTAAAATTCACAATGAACTCAAGAAGGTCAAGTTTCCCAAGTTCATGGGTTCCACGGATGGCACAGTCAACTAGGCATGGTTGGAGAACATGGCGATGTGCTTCAAACTTCACGACTACACCTCCAACCTAAAATTCCACATGGCGGTTTTTCAACTAAAGGGGAGCACTCTTCTATGGTGGAAGATGCTCATACCACAACTGAACATGGTCATAGAAGATGTGTCCTGGGAAATGTTAGAGGAGCGGTTCTGAGAGAGGTATTTATTAGAGCAATTCATTGAGTGCCAGCTCAATGATTTCAATGCCTTATGATAGTGTGGTCATACGCTGTCAGAGTATGAGGATCAATTCATGGAGCTGCTCAGGTATGCTCCACATCTGAGCATGGAGAAGGTGAAGGTCAACAAGCTTGTGTTTGGCCTTAACTTCAACATCTGTGTGAAGGTGAGGATCCTAATCCCACATACGTTGCAGGAAGCAGTCCAGAAGGCCCTCATAGATGAGGAAGAGCTGACCAACGAGGGTCAGGGCAGGACTCATGCAATACTAACTGGATAGGCGATGATAGGTGCGCAACAGCATGAGACACTAGCCAGACATACATCAAGGTATTGAGATACGTCGAGAGGATGCATGTTCACTACATTGCGATGACCGTCTCCTCAATAGAGGACTCCATACAGAGGACCACAACATCAATAATAGCGTCGCCCGCGACAGCATGAATTTAGGCCTATTCAACAGAATAGACCAGGATTTTAGGATGGTAGACCAACAACTTCTACTTCGGGGACCAGGAGTACTGGGTTGAGGACCAGATGTTTGACATGTGGAGAGCCACAATACCAATGAGATTATCTGGTGGAGAGGGCTAGAGAATTCGGGTCAACCAGACACACTAGAATTGGAGATTTGGGCAAGGCCGATAGGATTCATGCAGCGATGAATAACCGCTAGGTCGAGCACCATTCCACTATTCTTGAGACATCATGTACCATCACCAACCAAACCTTTAGTATTTTTATAGATTCTGATGCTACAGAGAGATTTATTTTTGGTGCAATGCTAAAACGAATTAAGGTAAAGGTAGTCAAACAGGACAAGTTTTGATACGTGGAAATGGCTTTGGGTGCCAAGCAGAAGGTTGGAGGAAAGGTTACGGACTGTAGCCTTAACTTGGGATATTTTGTAACGAAGGACAACATATATGTCACGATCTTAGGATCTTATGATCTAGTGATCGATATGGACTAGTTGGAATCACATGAAGCGATAATCAACTATAAGACAAATCAATTAAGGTTGACTGATGATGAGGGATAGAGAAGAGTGATCGTAGGAAGAAACCAGGGATTGTCCTTGTGGTTCATTTTATCCTTACAACTACTAAAGAGGATGCGCAAAGGATGCAGGATATATGAAATATTAGCGTTGAATGACAAGGGTGTGGTAGAAGGATTATATAAACTTCTGATAGTATGAAAGTTTGCGTACATGTTCCCATAAGAGTTACCAGGGTTGTCGCCTGAAATAGAGCTGGATTTCACCATCGACTTGAAACCTGTAACTAAACCGATAGCAAGAGCTCGTTATTGGATGTCAACACCTAAGTTACCGGAGTTGAAAAAGCAACTAAAGGAGTTGTTGGACATAGGACTTCTACGTCCAAGTGTGTCACCTTGGGGTGCGCCTATTATTTTCATAAGAAATAAGGATGGGTCATGGAGACTTTGTATCGATTACCATCAATTGAACAAGGAAACGATCAAGAACCAATATCCATTGCCAAGAATAGATGATTTGTTTGACCAAATGAAGGGTGCAACTGTGTTTTCAAAGACCAACTTGAGATCAGGATATCACCAGTTATTGAACAAAGAGGAAGACATTCCTAAGACCACATTCAAGATGAGGTTCAAACATTACGAGTTTACCATTTTACCATTGGGACTAACAAACGCCCTAGGGGTATTCATGAGCTTGATGAATGGGTTGTTTCATGAATACTTGGACAAGTTTGTTCCAGTATTCATCAACGACATATTTATATATTCTCAAGAGGGAAGAACATGATGAACATTTGCGCTTGGTACTACAGTGTTTATGAGAAAACAAATTTTGTGGGAAATAGTCGAAATGCTCTTTTTATCAATCGAGGATTCATTACTTAGGGCATGTTATCTCCGACGAAGGCATCATTGTGGATCCATCAAAGGTAGAGTCTGTTATGGAATGGTGTGCATCGATGAACGTACCAGAAGTACTTAGCTTTATGGGTTTAGCAGGATATTACTGATGGTTGATCGAAGGTTTTTCGAAGATAGCAAATCCGATCACGGAACTACAGAAGAAAAACAAGACGTTTGTATGGATAGAGAAATGCGCAAAATCATTTCAAAGGCTCAAGGAGATGTTGACGATAGGGCCGATACTAAAAGTACCTAACATGGACGAGGAATTCTCATATGCACATATGCATCCAAGGAAGGCTTAGGCAAAGTATTCATGCGAGACGATCAAGTGATCGCTTACATCTCAAGGAAATTAAGAAATTATGAGGAGAAATATGCTATGCATGATTTGGAGTTATTGGCAATTGTATATGTCCCGAGAGTGTGGAGATGCTACCTGATTGGATGAAAATTTGAACTAAAAAAATACCATTGTGTTTTGTAGCACATTTTTACGCAAAGTGAATTGAACACGTGACAAAGGCATTGGTCAAAATTTCTTAGCGATTACAATTTTGAGATTACTTACATAAAAGGAACAATGAACAGAGTGGCAGATGCATTGATTCAGAGACCACGTATATTTTTGGTGATACCTCTTCGAACGAGTCTTCGAGAAAAGATTCTAACTATACAGTTCAACGATGACTGGTATAAGGAGGTTAATGAAAATATCTCACAAGACACCATGTTGGTACCAAAGTTTGAAGGATATACATTGGACAACGATGGATTTATGGGGTATAATAACTGGATTTACGTACCACCTGACGATGAATTGAGAAGTTTGATATTAAGAGAAGCTCATAGAGAAGTGTACATGGCTCATCTAGGAGTCATGAAGATGATGATAGAACTTAATCCATTATTCTTATGGAAAGGAATGAAGGAAGACATAGTTTACTACATGGCGAGGTGTCTAGAATGTCAACAAGTGAAGGTTGAACATAGACACCCAACAGGATTACTACAACCACACACTATTCTGGAATTGAAATGGAAGGTCATTTCAATGGACTTTATTGTTGGATTGTCACTGAGGACAAGGAGGCATGACTCTTTTTTCATGGTAGTTGACACTCTGAGGAAGAGTGCACATTTTATTTCTGTGCGCATGACGTATCATGCGCTAGACATAGCTAGAGTATTTATAAGCAAGATTGTGAGATTACATGGCATGCCTAAAATGATCATATCCAATAGAGGATCAGTGTTTACAGGACATTTTTGGACCAGTTTCCAAGAGGCCTTGGGGACACAACTGAACTTTAGTACATCATATGACCCTGAGAAAGACGAACATACAGAATGAATGAACCAAATCTTGGAAGATATGTTGTGTATGTATGTGATGGACCAACAAAAGCATTGGGAAGATTTCTTTCCACTAGTAGAGTTTGCATACAACAAAAACTATCAAAGTAATATTAATATGGCACCATTTGATTTTCTTTACAAGGGATCGTTTTAGATGCCATTGAGTTGGGATTGACTTGAAGATAGGGTCCTGGTAGGACCAGAAGTGATCCAAGAAATGTAAGAACAAATGTAAGGGATAAGACAAAGAATTAAAGACACGCAAGATCAACAAAAGAGTTATGCCAATGTGCATCACATTGACCATAATTATGAAGTTGACGACCAAGTTTTCTTATGGGTCAAACTGCACAACAGCTCGATCAATTTTGGAAAGGGTGCTAAACTCTCTCCTAGGTTTGTGGGACCTTTTGAATTTGTATAAAGGAAGAGAAACGTGCCCTATCAAATAGCCTTGCCTAATTCTTTGAGGCATATGCACGATTTTTTTCATGTATTTGTTTTTAGACATTATGTTAGTGATCCTACAAATGTGATTAACATGAGTTATTTGCAGGTGTCAGATGAGGGTGCACTCACAGCGGAGCCAATCCGCAATCTGAACCATAACATTCGACATCTACAGCGTCGAACAATCGATCAGGTCAAGGTCCAATGGAACAATTATAGTCCACACTCGGCTACCTGGGAGGACACACACAATATGCATCAACAGTTTCCTTACTTATTTCATAGTTAGACATATAGATATTGTCAGATACTTTATTTACTGTATTTTATATACTGTAGAACTTCAAGACAAAGTTTAAAACAAGAGGGGATGTTTGTAACATCCCGCTCTTGCAAGAACATGTTATTGACTTATTCTTTGAAGAGACTTACGTGAAACTGAAACGGTTATAGTAAATGGTTGTTTGTTTTTCTTATGGATTCTTATGATGAGGTTGATGGATTATGATTTATGTTTTTTCGATATATATGTATTGACATATGCTATTGACAAGTTTTCCTTGAGTGTGCAGGACACTTGACAGATTGAGGATGCCAAGGGCATCAATGGACCTCCTTGGACTCCGGATTGAGTCAGGGAGTGGATTGTATTGGTTTGAGTATTTAATTTATGCATATGTAACATATGATCGATTATATTATGATGTTGTTATGGATCATTGACAATGTTTTGTTGATGGATGTAGGATGATCATTTCTTGTTAATCTAACTGACATAAGGAGTAGAGGGGCCATGCACATAGACCAGATATTGAGGGAGAGGCATGGAAGCATCCTTGTCACATCCTACTAGCACTCCCACCATGGATTGAATTGTAGGTTAACAATTACCAAGTTCAAGAGGTCCACAATGTCATGAGGGAAGACTGTTAAAATGGCTCATGAATATTTCTAAGGGGCACACAATAAGGCTAGGTGCTTATTCGTTAGAATCCCTTAGTCTCTCACAAGGTCACCCAAATGGATTATTGACTCCAAGAGTTAGACAGCTACCAAAACCAGTCAAAGGCGGGTGGCACCCTTGGAGCACAGAGTGCATCTCGAAGGGAATGTCGCGTAGTTAAAAAATTTGAATCAAAGGCGAGTGACACCCTTGGATCACTCAATGCATCTTGAAGGGCACATCGTAGAAATAAAGCTTGAGTCAAAGAATCCAGGTGGCCTAGAAAACAAAGAGCTAATAATTAAACCTTGTAAGATATTTAAGCATTGTTGGCTTTAATTAATTAACTAAGGTTTGGAAATTATTATTTGTGAATCCCCAAGTGAAAGTATAAGCCTTTTTAAAATTTAAGCCTAATTCTAAGCTTGGTGAGAATAATAAAACTAAGTTACAAATTAAATAAAATGGTAAAGAGGTAAATCAATTCAACAAATTAATAAAGATGTAATAAATCTAAATAATTAATATAATACACGTGTGTGCGGAAAATACCAAATTAGAATTTAAGATAAGAAAGGAATAAAGAATAAAATAATGTGTAATCATAGAAAGGTACCTAGAGTATAGTTAACACTAGTCTAACTAGAGAAGAACCCTATTTTAACTCAACTCAGTTTTAGAAATGCGTCTATCATTTAATGGGAAATAAAGGGAATAAAGAGATAGCTAGGAGTGATTCAAGGAGCGCTTTTAGGAAAGGTGAGGGAAATTGAATTTTAATAAAATAAAATGTGGGTTTAATTGTGCAAATTGGGGAAAGGGTGAAAAGTGTAAGAGGGAGATAATTCTAAATTATTTTCATTAAAATGTGAAGTAATTGTGAAAGTGGGGATGACTTATCAGAAAATTCTATAAAACAAATGGTTGAGATGAGAAATGGATCATCACTAGTTATGGGTAACGTTATGCTGCAAAAATCTTGACTAGTTTGACTTGTGAGAGTTGGGATACCCAGATTGAGAGAGAGTTGTGGCTCTACCTTGCGAGGCAAGGTGGGAGCTTGAGGAATTCAGGTTTTGTGTGTGCATGGCCTCTTTGCGGCTCAGGGGGATAAGGGGGAAGAAGAGTACCCCTAGCGTTCACTCAAAGGTACCAGTGAAGTCTCAATGGTTAGCAATCAGGAGATCGAAAGGAGCACTATTGTAGAAGGACATCTTCCATTTCAGAATTTTTCACCGCCGGTTACGATATTTTTATTGAGCTTGTAATTGTAATAGTTAAGTTATAAATTGGTTTTCAGTGATTTTCTTTAGAACTCTATATTTATCAAAAACATTATGTGATATGAAATTGGATGATTGTTCTCTGACTATGGGATGACGGCATGGTGCACCAAATTCATGACATAAATAATTGCCTTCAGATTTTGGTAACACTACTTTAAATGATAATTTATATAGTTTTGCATCATATATCTTAAATTTTTGAGTTGAATTTCTTCATGCTCAGTGAAATGTCCTAAAAACTCTACCAAATGGCAGCAATATTATACTGCGAAACTCCTGGCAATATTTCCCTTTGAAACCTCTGTGTTTTTCCTTGTGCAAATTCTCCATCGAATGTAAAACTCCTCACGATTTTGTTGATTAAGGTTGGTTGTCATTGATGTCAACCCTTGAAGAAAGCCCTGTAGCACAAAGGTTTGGGTAATGGAACTAAGATTGTTTGATGTAAATATGAATCATTATTGCTTTGTCATGATTGATAAGAAGTAAATATGGATGAACTCCAAAGTGGCCCCCTTATGGTGAAAGCCCTCAGGGGAAGATGCTTTTTGGAGTAAGAGAACCCATGCTTAATTGTGGAATAATGAGATGAAGGATAGTGAATTTGTCAGGGAAACTATCCTAGATGGATATTTCATGTCATGCCATTTCCGATGGTATGTGGAATGTCACATAACTCCTCATTGTTAGAGAGCTATGTCGATGAGAGGTTGGAGACCCCAGGTTTGGGTAATGGACCCAAGTTTGTTTGATGGGTAACAGTATGAGTTATGATATATTTTTAGATAATACTATTCTATATGGATATTACATGCCATGCCATTTATGGTGGTATGTGGAACGTCACATAACTCCTCACGGTTTGAGAGTTATGGCCTTACGAATTTGGAGGACCCTCATATGTAATCTAGAAGCCCCAAAAGGTCAAAGTAGTCAAAGTGGTTTAAGAGATTTTAAAAGGTAAATAATAAAGTGAAGTAATGAGTGTATTATAATTCAAAGTGAATACAAAATAAATTATTTCAATAATAAATTTAATGGAGAA